>JAQQPU010027857.1:0-10812 GCA_029168905.1 Artemia sp. Kazakhstan ARC1039 | reverse complement strand
ATATCTAATGTAAATTTGAAGATCTAGGGGGGCAGCTGCCCCCCTCCCTACGCCAATGTACAGTATTATATTATCACCTGTTTTGGTACATTTCATTAGGATTAACCAAACTTCACATTTTGGGTGTCCTCCGTTTAACAGGCAAGCACCAAACGTTTTTAAAACCGTATATGCCTCCCCAACCCTCCAAAACAATTCAGTCGCCCCTACCCTTGAATTTCTTTTGCAGGTGCTTCACCAGACACAAGCAAAAAAGTCACGTGCCTGATGCCTTGAAGGTTGTAACTGAAGAACAATAAAATACCCGCTTCTTTTATAAATTTTACTCCATCAAACACGTTACTAACTGACAGAAAACTTGTTATTTCTCGTTCAGTGACTAACCAAATTTTGTTTTTTCAGGAGTCAATTTTTGCGACTGCAAGAACAAACTTGGAGCGTATGTACCCCCGATTGCAGTTTATTTGGATAGATCTTTTTTAATCACAGTCTCCAGACGACATTTAAGCAATGGAATGGGAGAAATACTTAAAATGGCATTAATGAAGCATCGCGAACTTTTTGAACTTCTCGAAACACATGGAGAGTACCTTCTTGATACACAGTTTCAGGTATTATATATTTTATGGACATACATCAAATCTGCATGCAGAAAAAGGAGGTTGGGAATGGTTAGCTGCGGTAATTTAAAAGGCGCTATGTTCCAAAAAATACATCTTACAGGAGAGTGAAAAACCGAAAAACAGGTTTCAAATTTTTTACTGTTACAAGCCATTGTCTGAAAAATGGATAATTTTTACTAGGCATTCAAGATCCAGTGAAAAATTTTTTTTTTTTTTTTCAGGAGCATAATTTTATTTAAACATAAATTACAAAAAACAAACGCCAAGGAACCTTTCGTTTCGTTAGGCCAACTCCAACTTCCAACACATAATTAAATATAAATGAACAAAACAAAACATTATCCCCCACCGAGGGGCAAACAAAAAAACGCAACTAAAAATTCCATTATGGCGCTACGAAAAAAATCAAAAATAAAACAAAAAATAAAAAAAATCAAACAAACTGATAAATATTATTACAAAAATCCCTCAATTTTCCCCGGAAAATACTTCGGTCATGCTCACGCACAACCCCAATTGGTAAATGACTCCAGGAGCTCGGCAAAACATGCCGAGCAGAGAACTGTGACCGGGTTGTTTCACACTGCGGCCGCCGAAAAGCATCTGCATTTCTTGTATTATAATTGTGAAGATCCACACCAGTTATAAACATGCCATTAAAACACTCTGAGGTAAAATTATTAATAATATCAAACATTAGCATAGATCGATAGAAAAGGAATATACCTGCTAGAGGAAGAATATTCAGTTTCAAATACACATTTCTCACTGAATCTCTCGGTCCATAATTTGCTAAAATCCTAATGGCAGAATTCTGCAAAGCTCTAAGTCGTTTCAGATGGGATTATATAAATTATATAAAGGGTTAATTTTTAGGTATTTCTGTAAGCGAGAAAAAAGAACGAATCGAATATATGGTGAAACGTTGCGTTTTTCGTCTTAACCCATGTTGGAAGAAGAGAAAAATCTACATTATCTTAGAAGAAAATTGATTGAATCAGCTCATGGAGCTTGCTTTGTTTGAGGCGGTGATATGTAATTCCAAGTTTTCATTAGGCCAAAACTGACTCACGGAATTTCTGTGAAAAACGCTGCAGTTTGTGAAATAAGACAGTTATAGATGCCCACTATAAAAAAACTTAATATTTTAATATCAAAAACAGTTTGAAAAAAAAGCATAACAAGAATAGCATTATCTATAATAAAGCACATAAGCAAACATTTTACCATGAAATTATTCCCAGGAAATATCTTCACCAGATTGTAGTGGTAATCGAATTAAACTAGCAGTTAGTCTTATTTTTTTATCTCACCCTGTGTTCGTTTTATGGACTTAGTCTAATTAGCCTCTAAACGGATCAGTTGCATTGTGTTACGTAAAACTACCAACTAGAATGTTTAAAGTGATCAGTCAAATGCAGAATTCAACTTTGTGATCGAGTAAATCCTGTTAACTGTTCTAAATAAGGCCTTTGTGTGCTTATCTTGTTTAGAGGTGTTGTCATGGTTGAATGAATGATAGAATCGTCCTTTCTGAGTTGAACTGTTCACTTAACTCGTAATTTTGAAACTGAAAATTTCAGTTTTTTCATTGCACAAAATGATTGTGAAACACCAAGGACAAGCACTCAAGATATCCTTTTTTTAGGACGATAGTCCGAGCCTAAGTAATGACGGGTCACACAATAATGTTGCAGTCAAAGTGGTTCGTTTAGCCATACAGACTATGATTGAAGAACTTGCTCCAAATCTTTGGGAGGACGATTTAGACAGACTTGTAGACTTTGGACATCTACTTAGTCCAGCTCTCGAAATGGTTAGATCCTTTTTATTTTTATTTTTTTTCAAAAAGTATAAATTTGTCTTTGCGTTGCGTGAGTATATATTTACCGGTAGGAATTCTGTGAACGATCAAAAACAACAATGACCCATTTCTACGCATTCAAGGTAAAAGTATATGGTACACAGGAAGAGTTGCGTATTCTAAACACTTTTTAAAGACCCAAAATACGAATATCTCTTAAATTTTATGTTAAAATTAAAAAAAAATTGGCTTAGAAGCCATCTCTAACCGATAATTTTTGGACAATCGTAAAACTTTTTAGTGTGCGGCTACGAATTTCTAGTGTTCTTTTTTTTGTATGCACCAGTCCTGTTAACTTTAAATACAAACACAATTCTATAAATGTAGTTCTGTCCCGCTTTCAAGGGCTATAACGAGAGAAAGGTTGAGATGGTTACGAAACGTTCTGCGGATGAAGGATGACAGATTACCAAAGATCGTCCTTTTCGGTGATTTATCTTGGGCCAAACGGAAAGAAGATGGTCTCCGATGGGGTAGGGAGAGGTCATAAGAAATGATTTGAAGGAAATTGGAACTTTTTGGGAGGGTGTAAAGAGGAAAGCTTTGAATTGATCTCAATAGGGGAGGAGCGTGTGCTCCTTCTCCATTGGGAAATCGGGGGTTAAATTTTTAATTAAATTTAATGAGTTGAATTTAAATTGAATTTAAAGTTCAATTTTTTAATGCAGTTCCTGGTAGCAGCAGGCGCCAAAAAAAAAGATGAAACATCAGATGAAAATAAGTTAAAAACATGGCATGAAACAACTTAAGAAGGCGTAGCTTTCCTCTAAGTGTCTTTGGGAATAAAAATTAAATTCATTAAAAAATTGAACTTTAAAATCAATTTAAATTCAACTCATTAAATTTAATTGATGAGTTGAATTTAAATTGAATTTAAAGTTCAATTTTTTTTAGTGCAGTTCCTGGTAGCAGCAGGCGCCAAACAAAAAAAAAGAAAAGGAAAAAAGATGAAAAATCAGATGAAAATAAGTTAAAAACATGGCATGAAACAACTTAAGAAGGCGTTGCTTTCCTCTAAGTATCTTTGGGAATAAAAATTAAATTCATTAAAAAATTGAACTTTAAAATCAATTTAAATTCAACTCATTAAATTTAATTGATGAGTTGAATTTAAATTGAATTTAAAGTTCAATTTTTTTTAGTGCAGTCCCTGGTAGCAGCAGGCGCCAAACAAAAAAAAAGAAAAGGAAAAAAGATGAAAAATCAGATGAAAATAAGTTAAAAACATGGCATGAAACAACTTAAGAAGGCGTAGCTTTCCTCTAACTGTCTTTGGGAATAAAAATTAAATTCATTAAAAAATTGAACTTTAAAATCAATTTAAATTCAACTCATTAAATTTAATTGATGAGTTGAATTTAAATTGAATTTAAAGTTCAATTTTTTTAGTGCAGTTCCTGGTAGCAGCAGGTGCCAAACAAAAAAAAAAGAAAAGGAAAAAAGATGAAAAATCAGATGAAAATAAGTTAAAAACATGGCATGAAACAACTTAAGAAGGCGTAGCTTTCCTCTAAGTATCTTTGGGAATAAAAATTAAATTCATTAAAAAATTGAACTTTAAAATCAATTTAAATTCAACTCATTAAATTTAATTGATGAGTTGAATTTAAATTGAATTTAAAGTTCAATTTTTTTTAGTGCAGTTCCTGGTAGCAGCAGGCGCCAAAAAAAAAAAAAGAAAAGGAAAAAAGATGAAAAATCAGATGAAAATAAGTTAAAAACATGGCATCAAACAACTTAAGAAGGCGTAGCTTTCCTCTAAGTATCTTTGGGAATAAAAATTAAATTCATTAAAAAATTGAACGTTAAATTCAATTTAAATTCAACTCATTGAATTTAATTAATCAGTTGAACTTAAATTTAATTTAAAGTTAAATTTTTTAATGCAGTTCCTGGTAGCAGCAGGCGCCAAAAAAGAAAAAGAAAAAAAGATGAAAAATCAGATGAAAGTAAGTTAAAAACATGGCATGAAACAACTTAAGAAGGCGTAGCTTCCCTCTAAGTGTCTTTGGGAATAAAAAGATTGCTAACGTTTAAATTTTTACAAACAAAAAGCATAGTCAAATTCAGTTTTAATTACTTATGTTTATTTGTCAACTTGGCAACGCTGACCAGGATGTCGTACTGCCCTAAAACTCTCATAATTTTTAAACAATCAAAATACAAGTTTTAGAAAAATCAGTTCAAGTGTAAATAGACCTAAGATAGGTCCAGAGGGTAAAATGTTTTTATTTTCACGTCCTTGGTGCTTGAAAGGTTTAAAACCCACCTTTTATTTGAGTTGTATGCAGTTGTAAAAGAAAGAAATCCGAAGATTTTCCATTTTCAGGTTTTTAAGTAGGCTAGAATAGAGAGCCCCGTTAATTTTCCTTAGAAACTTCCCACAGAATTAGTACTTATAGTTTATTTTTATTATGATTTGAATGTTAGTATACCATTGCGTATTTGTAACCCCCCATTCAAATATTGGATGATTTAAAGAGAAATATTTTATTTCAGAAAGTATTACCTGCACTTTACCATGGAGAAGCTGTAAACATAGATATGGCCTACATGTGCGTCGTTGCCTATGAACTGGGTCGTCTCAGTTTGAGTCAACTCAAAAGAATATTATCCTGCATGCAAGCTCTAGAATTACCAATCTATCATCCCTATTGCGATTCTGAATTGGTCAAAACCGCATTACAAACCAGATTCAAACACAGCGGTGGAAAGATGAGGGCTCCCATTCCAGTCGGTCTTGGTGTAGCTGGTAAGTGGCAGTCGTAAATTTAATTTTATTATAATTGTATAAAATATAAAATTTAATTTTATACTGTATTCCACATGAGTATGCCATAACCAATTTGGGCATCTACCTTCTAAGAAGGGATGGGGTATTTATTAGACGGGTAGGTAGATTTATCTAAAATAGATTAATATTTTTTTTTAAAGCTACATAGATTTAGCAATTTCAGAGGTGAACTGGGCTGGAGGAGAGGGTCATAGAAAATCAGAAATGTAGATATGTCAGAAATAATACAGTGCCTATAAACTACAATACCTAGAAAAGGGAAAACAATGTGGGAATTACAAATATATAAATATATAATTATACATAAATTTATAAGTATATAATTATAAATTCATAAATATAGATACATTTATTTTTTATGATTATAAATATATTATTATAAATATTTATTGTGTTCAATAGATTTAGCTATTAACTACCTCTGAGCCATTTCCGATGGAATTTAGGTTTAATATCGCTCACCCTTTTGCAACTTTCTATTTTTTTCTTTTGTAACATTTTCTGAAGCAGTGTCGTAGCTCAATTTCCTAGCACTCATCTGCTTCTCGAAGTATTGTGATTTCCTTTCCTTAACACCTATTATTCTCTTGAGTTTCTAACAGATTTTCATTGTACCTGAACAGTAAAAGGAAAATCCAAAACTGTCTTCGAAAATACATACTTCCAGAAATTTGCAGTGGAAGAAACTTTTTTTCAGAAATTTTTTTCCAAAAATTTTCACACCAAAAATATTTGGATATAATAGAATCCTTACTGTGCCATTTATGCTTGGCCTTCTGCATTTTTGCCTGTTTATATTCTTTGCATTTAAGAAATTTTATTTTCATTCTTTTTAGAAATATTTTTTGTGAAATTTTCCAACAAAAATACTTGATGTGGTCTTTTCTGGGTTATTTATTTATATCATATTTTTGGCAATCCTTTTTTTCCATTTCTATTTTTCTTTCTATATATTTCCTCAAAATTTTTCACTCCAAAACTGCTTGGACATGTTAGCATCCATTCTGTGATTAGTAATTTGGCCTCATATTTTTCGAATTTTTCTCGTTTCCATTCTTAGTATTAAAAGATTTTTTTTTTTTCTAGAAATATTCAATGACATCCCAACTGAAGTTTTAGAAAGAGCAGAAATAACTTGGCGACAGATATCTGCATCCTATGTACACGAAAAGAGAAAACTCAGTCGCTAATAAGACAACTCCAAAGATCACAAATATCTAAACAGGGTATGACACCATAGAAAATTTCGTCAAATTTATTTTAACCTAGTTGGGTGGCTTTAATTTTGTCAAGCGCCGTTATAATTGTAAAGGGATATACTTGGTCAAACAGGCGGGGATTTGATTTCGTCATTTCTAATAGTAATTCATTTCATAAGACCCAAAGAGATAGAATAAAGATAAAAGGACAGATTCTCACTATTTATTCACTTATATTTTCATGACAGGGTTGTGACCAAGATATTTTCAGAGTCTTGCTTCTATGTTTTTTCTATTTGTATGATAAAAAGCTGCTATTGACGATTGCCAAAAAGTTTATGGCTTCAGAAATGACGAAATTGAAACCCCAACACCCGCTGATAAGGAAATCCAAGAACTGACCGTTTATATAAATCTAATATGTCTGTGGACATACTATTAATTAACGTCGTATTGGCTGTTTATTAACAACAGTTTTTCTTACGCGGTTTTAAATTGTCGGTTACTATGGGCTAGAGTTTGTTCTTTACTAGGTAGCCTCTAAAGGAGAAACCATGAAAAAACAATCATTCTAACGGGAATATTCGGCTGTACTAATTCAAAATACGATACATGGATTTTTCAAGAAAGTAGTACCTCTTTCCGAAGTTTTCAACAAAAATACTTCTTTCCAAAAATCGTTGATTGTTAACGGACTTTGAAAATACGATAAAAGCACTTTGATCTCGAAAGCTTCAATTTCGACTATTTCTGTGGGTGCGGTTAAAACAGATTTGAAAAAAGAGAAACTTCCGAATATATAAGGAATCAAATACGATAAGAGGAAGCGGATTAGACTAATCGATAGAAATGACTTCATTTTAAGATGTGAAATGTAAATCGAGCCTGCCTTTTGGATTACGACAGCTGAATTACTTGCTAGAGCTTATCAATATTTTGGTTACCATGGTCTCCCCGAGTGGCTACCAATGATTGTCTATATTGGATGTCAGGTCTTTGTTAGTTATAGTGTAATCTTTGGACGAGTCATTTCTCTGTGCCCCAGTTTCACAGTCATAGATATTTTTACCGTGGTTGCTTTGCGACCGATAAGCCTTGCAGACTGTGTCTGTTCATTTAACGCGTTATTTTAACGCTCGTTTTGTTTTTTACGGGGAACGAGAAGTAATGTGATTCCTTTGTTTATGTACCGTTGCTCTATAGCTGTGCTATTTTTTTCAGGTATATTGTATACCTGTTCTATTTTTTGTGACATTGTAAGATCTGCGATTCTGTAACTTAAACAGTTTTGGCACTCTTGTAAAGTTTTTTTTTATATTTGTTTCCTGCTCCACGTACAAAATCTAATTTTGAGATTTTTTAATCTAAAAAGATCATGTAATATCAGAAATTCATAGAAATAAATATTCCGACTTTCTTATAGAAAAACAGCTGAAATTCATGACTGTCTCGAAGCACGAGTCAATGCACATTTGCCCGTGAACCAAATGAAAAAAAAAATGGCTATTATACTCACTAAAGTAATACTACAAGGGTTCAGTGCCTGGGATTATATAGTTCTGTAAGCAGCAACCTGCTTGAATAAAAGTAATTGCGAAAAATTGTCGAAGTCACAACTAATCTATGCTTTGCACTGCCTATTTATAGCACTGCCTTTCGAAGTAGATTTTTGTTTCAGTTCCCAATCTCTCCTTTTTATACTGCTCATTTACGTCTGTGTTTCATTTAGTACTTTTTGTTAATCTGGTATTTAATTCAATAAATGATCGAATTTAATTTGTTTTGTTTAGTTTCAAATCCTTGCTCTATTATTTTGTTGCCATACTGCACAATGAGAAACCGCCAACAGGTTTTTTCTTTTGAGTGTTGGGGGGGGGGGGGGGAATATTCGTCAAAGCAAACAGATAAAAGGGCAAATAGTAGGAAAACCATTTTTTCAGGGTACCTAGTTCTATTCCAGCCCGCTCTAGGAAAAATGCAAGATTTAAGATTATTATATACCCTGTCAGATGATAAATGACATCCCTCTGCCACTTAAATGCCACTTTAAAACACATAAGGATACCAAATATAAAGATAACATCAGTTCGACAAGATATAGTTGGATTAACATGTCTCTAGTATGGCGATATATATGACTTAATCCAGAAATTAGTAAATGTCTTGTCTTAGAAGAATGCTCAGATAAATGTTGAGAGGTAGGGGGGAGTAGGAATTGATTAAAATGTTTTTCTATACAGCTAAATTATTACACTCCCATATCTACCAGTACAGAGGTGGAAAAGGCAAGGCAGGCCATCATCAGCCCTGCCAGGAAATTTCTTTGGGATGGTAAGTACTGCTAGGAACCTAGTTTTGTGCAATTTTAAATGGTAATATTTTTCTATTTATATGAAGTACTTCAATGTATTTGAACAAATGTATGTAATGTATTTATTGGTAAGAAAATCCTATTGTAGAAGTCGTGATGGCTTCAGTTATGTAGAAGATCAAATGTCTCACAGAATTTCCATCCATACAAACAATAATACTCCTTTTCATCCAACCAAAATTCTTTAGCAGTAATATCAACAAGGACTTTTTACCAAAATTACTATTCATCGCCAATTTTTTAGGTATATTCAAATTTTATCGAAAATTGAAATTGCAAATTTAAACGCAGGACAGTACTAATCAACGCACAATTATTAATTTACACATTTTAAAAGCAAATAACCAGGGATTTAAGGGACCGGTACCTCAAATTATATCTTGGTTAGGCCTGGGAATGATTTGGAAAATAATCAGAGATTGAATAAAAAAGAGCTTTTCAACAGAAAGCAAGGAGCAGACTTGAAACCTATTTGAACAGGTTATTTTTTATATGAAGGGGACTGTCTCCTTCTTAGCTCCTTACTCTTTACTGTGAAGTTTGGTTTTTGTCCAAATTAAAAAAAAAATGCAATTGCAAAAAAAAATGATTTTTCAAAGCACTAAAAACTTTTGTTTATGAATACGGTGTTAAAATGACCCCCTAAGGTTTAAGGTTTTTTAATAAAATTTGCCCACTGTCTACGTATAATATTTGTTATTGGGAAGTATGCATACATTTTTTGGGTTTGGAAGAGGAGAACGAATTTTCTGCTGGGAGGATTTTGTACAGGGAGAATTTTCCATGGAGAGGGAAGTTTTGCAGGAGGTAAGCTTTTCAGGGGAAATTTTACACTGGGTGAATTTACCAGAGCTTCTAGACGAAATTTCTTTGCATGTCTTACTTTCTCTTTACTGATTCAATTTTCCGCGTAGAGATGTTAGGGGTAATTGTCTGGGGTAAACTTTCAACAGGGTTGAATTGTCCAGAAGATATTTCTGTGGGGTAGGGAGATCTTTCCGTGGAGGTGGAGCCAGATTTCTTGGCGTTATTTAAAAAACGATCCGAAATTAAATAAAGTTTTTTTTCAACTTAAAGTAAGGAGCAACATTAACACTTAAAAGGAACAGAAATTATTTCGTACATGAGGGAGGTTGTCCCCTCCTCAACAGCTCGCTCTTTACGCTAAAGTTTAAATTTCGTCCAAATTCTTTAAAAACTACTCCTGAAACACAAGATTCGTTTAATTAGAACAACAAGTAACTTCTTTAAAGTGCCGAAAAAGTGTAGCGTGAAGAGCGAGGTGTTGAGGAGGGGGCAACCCCCCTCACATACGTAATAATTTCTGTTCGTTTTAATTTTTATGTTCCTCCTTACTTTCAGTTGAAAAAACTTGTTTTTTTTATTTAATGAAGCTTAGAGACAAATTTTTTTTAAAGGCAATGGAAAATGTACGTCAATTAAAGTAAAAGTATATAAAAATGAAAAAAGGAAGTAATTACAAAAAAATACACAAAACAATAGCCTACTTTTGAACTTGGTTATCAAACACCAAAATATTTAATGCCTTTAGCCTACTCAGTGTTTATAAAAAGTAAAGCATTATCAAAGTAGTTTGTTCAAAGTAAAACATTAAAACTAAGATTAAGAAAATCAAATACAAATTTAATTCAATGTTTTTAATTTAATTTTAAATACCAAAAGCCCCAATACATTTAACTCCTTTATACTTCATAACTGTAAAAAATCAAATCTTTCTCAGAGTGACAACTAGATAAATACAATCACTTCTGGAAAAAAATGATAATAAAACACAAAGAACGTATCCGTTCAGGGGGAAAGTACAGGAATTCCCAGCATTCCGTTCAGGGGAAAAATTTCTGATTATAGTGGCTTATATATCAGCTTAGTGGTTCATATATCAGCTCATGGGTACTCTTGCGATGCAAGCAAAAATTAACGGCATTTTTTTTTTTTTTTTT
>JAQQPU010027856.1:0-10813 GCA_029168905.1 Artemia sp. Kazakhstan ARC1039 | reverse complement strand
GGGGCTAGTTGCCCTCCAATCACTTTCGACTATTAAAAAGGGCACTACCCCTTTGAATTTCCAATCGAATGAGCCAATTTTGAAGTTTCTACGACAACACCTTCTATAAAAACCTTATATGCCCCCAGGGCATAACTTCAAACCCTTGCCCTGATGGTCGTGGGTGAGTGTCCTCCTCAAAAACATATTTTCTATATGGAAATCAACTACACTGAATAAAATGGCTATCTCAAATTTTTGATTGGATGTGTTTGGGGGAATGATAGGCGTGGGGGGGCTAGTTGCCCTTCAATCACTTTCGACTATTAAAAAGGGCACTAGCTCTTTGAATTTCCAATCGAATGAGACTTTTTCGAAGTTTCTGCGACAACGCATTCTATAAAAACCTTATATGCCCCCAGGACATTATTTAAAACCCTTGCCCTTAGGGTTGTGGGGGAGTGTCCTCCTCAAAAATATATTTTATATCTGAAAATCAACTACGCTGAACGAAATGGCTATCTCAAAATTTTGATTGCATGTGTTTGGGGGAATGATGGGCGTGGGGGGGGGGCTAGTTGCCCTCCAATCATTTTCGACTATTAAAAAGGGCACTAGAACTCTCAATTTCCAATTGAATGAGCCCCCTTTGAAGTTTCTAAGACGACCCCTTCCATATGAAGTGCCTCTGGAGAAAAAAAAAATAATAATAATAATAAAACATTGAAGCCGTATGGCCTTTACTATAGGCAACGCTACAGCATTGCCTCTGATAAAGGTTTCACTCAATGGGTTGAAGCATTAGAAATAAAAAAAACACATTGTCGCGGAATTATCATTTAAGAGAGATAATGGTAATATAAATACTGATCCTATTTATGATATTATTTTAAAGAAATCAACCCAAATTCATAAATAAAGTTTTGCAAAATGTCTAAGAGATTAGTTCAAGAAACAAACCTAAACGACAAGCAGCATCAAAAGCTTTGCATAAAATTATGTCACAATAATATATTTCTAGTTCATTTGTTAATTTAAAATTCTTAATCCAATTACTTTCATGGTTTCATGAAGGCCAATTGTAAATGTAATAATTGCATATTATATATTTTATGTTAGTCTATTTGAGTTTTATGTTTTTGGCCATTTTTTGGTTATGTTTTTTAGTTTTGGTTTCTATTTTTTTTTTACGCTGAAGACAACTTTTTGTATACGGGCGAAATATTCGTTTCTTTTTTTTCTCTTCGTTTTCAATTACTGGCCATATATTTATTTCTTAGTTTTTTGTTATACCTGGCCAGTTCGTCTTTAGATGGTTTAACATTGAATGGCTATTCAAACATGGAAATTTATTTCATGCAAAGTTTTTTTGAACGCTAATCGCTTACCAGGTACGGTATAATCAAATAACGGTTGTATATTCAGTTTGTGAAAAAAAAAATCATTTGAAGAATCGGAATTTCAGCATTATACCTCGTCAGTATAGCTTTAACAAACATTCAGCTCTCAACAATACGCGTCTCATAGCGGAAAAAAAGAAAGCAAATTCACTTCATGAACAACAAACAGAATCAACACCTCCGATGCATAATATAAATACAAAGAGAGAGAAAAATCTCAAAATGGAGAAAACAAAATGGAGTACGGCCAGTAGAAGGATACAACTAACTAAAACGACGCGGATATTTTGCGTGTATAAAACAAGGCCTCTTCAACGCTAAGAAAACAAAGACAAAATCTAAAATAACGTAAAATTATAAAAAGTCCAAAAACCAAGAAATAAAAAAAAATCTATATATATACATTTGTTGCTAAAGATTAAGCATACTTGGGATACGTGGTTGCAGCAAATGGGACCGGACCGAACACATTAAACTAATGATTTCCCGTAGAAAGGCACCTGCATGTGCTCTACTCTGGCAGAAACACATAATGGGAGGTACGAATATAAAGATGCATAAGCACCTCTTCATAAAAAAGGTCCTGCCATTGCCCATTAAGATTGAAAGTTGTGGAGGGCCACTATAGTGAGACGATTGGAGTCTCTGCAGTATATGTATTTTAAAAACGTAAATGACTTGAATAATAATTTAGGCAGTTTGGTTGTTATAGATGACCTGGGTTTACCGAAATTGCGTTATAAGAGGATTATACAGATGATCAAGTTTTGGTTACAGGTATTACATTTGCCAGATAACTGTCTAGCGAAGGCGGCTTACAACAAGATGTTGAAAAATTAATTAAGTCGTTTAAAGCACATCTGAAAACATTAGTGGATGCATCAGAATAGAAGATACTTACTGCATCTTAATGTTAACTCTTGGTTTTCTTTAATTCTTTCACTTTTAATCGTCTGGCATTCCCGGTCAATCTTTAAAGGTCTAGCTTGCTTATGTTCAAACTTTTGAAGCCATCCTCGTTTCTGAGCAATTGTTCTCTCATCTGCAACAATTTTCAATTGTCTTTTTTTTTCTATTCCAATGTAGTGATACCGCCACTTGTCAAGGTCAGGTGTTTTAAGTTCTGCTTGACTCTGAAATTAGATAATCCTGAAAATTCTAATTTCTGAGAGAAAGTGGAGAAGAGCGGACGTCGTTATGTGGTAAGCTGACAGTTCTAGTCAGAATTTTATTTTAATAAGATAAATTAAAAGACAAAAAATGCAAGTTACTAATTTTTGAATAACCACTTTCCCGATGAAAAACAGGTTTCAAAATAACCACATTAATATAAGCTACAGGATGTAGAGGTTGGAATAGGAAATTGAGAAATACCCACACCCATGCTGTAGCACAGGATGTGTGGTTGGGCGTATCAAATATATACAACAGTCTCCTATTGCTTCTTGCCTTTTTGTTCTGAGATATTTTTGACCTCTGGTCATTGCCAGATTTGGATTGCTTTGAGTTGATGTAAGTGCACGTATTTATTATGTTTGTAAGTTGTGTATTGTATCTTTAATCTGCTGGGACACTATTCTCTGCACTATGTTGCCTAGAGCAAGTACCTTATACCGTTGTTACTCAGAATCAATTAGCCTGTACCATCACTGTTTAGAATTAATAAAAGGTAATCAGTCTTTAATATCTGTCTTCCTCACAAAGCTCAGAAGGAACGTCTCCTTATAGTTAGATTCGGCTACCCATAGGGTAAGACACTACCCATAGTTATTAGCAACCCTATCGAATCACCTGAAATTACCCCATTTACCTCATCCAGGGCAGTAACCCTCCCCTGTTTCATTACATTGGAGTGGGACTAAAGTGGTTACCTCACCAAACGTAATAATTATAACCCTTCTACTTTACTACAGTTAATTTAAGAGATTTGTTGCTCCGCCAATGAAACCTCTAGGAGTAAATCACATGACCAGACTCAGATCTGGGAAAGAGTTTCAAAGTTCTGGCCACCATCCCTTTCCTCGTTTTATAGTTTAAGATAAGATAAGATATTTATTTCAAAAAGATCACTATCACAAGCCCACAAAGGGCCGAATTCGGACTTCGGAGTCGACAATATAAATGATTGCACTAAAACTGACAAAAATGAAACAACAACAACGAAATAGAAAAATCATAATGAACAATCATTTAACAGTCAATAATTAAAACTGTAAAAAGTCAATTAAAAAGTTAAAAAGATAAAAACTGGTCAAACTAAACTTACACAAATACGAATCGGAAAAAGAATTAGAACGGACATAAAAAAAGGAGGGGGGGGGGGGGGGAATAAGCGAATATACACAGAAAAAAAAGAGCGAGACATAAATGCATATAAATTAAAAGGGACACTAAGAAAGTGTCAATTTAAAAGATTACCTAAAGACGGACACATGCCTTTGTTAGCTTTGGAAAGAAATGTTCAAGTTTGGCTTATATTCTGCTTTTCTTTGTCTACAGTCTTTGAACACTTTCATGATTTAAAATAAATTCTGCTGTTCTTGGCCTGCTTGCTTTGGACACTCCTAGGAATTAAACTGAATTCTACTTTTTTGGTCTGTATGCTTTGGACACTCCCATTATTTGAGCTGAATTCTGCTTGTCTATATTCATACTTACTTCATACTGATAGCAGAAGGCATTTGAGGAATTTTTTGGTAATATGCTCTTTTGATCTCCGCATGGTGTGGCCAAACCACCTTAGACGCCTCATTTTTACAACATCAGAGAAAAGTGGGCGATCCCCACCTCTTCGTTCGATTCTCTGGCTGAGAGGCGAATGCCTAGTATATATCGTAGGCATTTGTGATGGAATATGTTCAAGTTTGACGCTTCCGCTGCTTTCAGTGACCATGTTTCACACCCATAGAGAGGAAGAGAGGGTACCATGGCTTCGTAAACTCGGAGCTTTGTGCACGGTAAGATTTCGCTACGCTTCCAAAGCGAGTTCTTTAGCTGCAGAAAGACGTTCGATGCTGAGAATATGTTATGATGATCCCCCAATTGCATTTATCATTGAGTCGAGGTATTTAAACAACTGAACGTCCTTGATTTGACTACCATTTAGGGTCACAGGAGTGTCATCAATCCCAGCTCTCCGCATTGTTTTCGTCTTCGGTAAGTCAAAAGTGCTCTGCTTGCTACTTCATTAATCATGGCCTGTGCATCTGTAATAGACTCAGCAAGTATATCCACATCATCAGCGTAATCAAGATCCGTGACAGAGAAGGAGGGGCTCACTTCCACACCTTTATACTTGTTGAGGGCCACAAGAATCCAATAAATGACGAAGTTAAATAAGGTCGATGACAGAACGCATCCTTGACGTACACCCTCCTAAATCAGGATCAAATCAGAAATTTCACAATCAACTCTAACTTGGGCCTTGGTTCCATCGTAATATGCATTCAGTAGTCTGATGATCTTCTCAGGTACTCCGTCCTCTCTCATTGCGACCATTGTGGCGTCCCGATGGACCGAGTCAAAAACCGTGATGAAATCCATGAAGATTTGGATTGTCTCCTGCTGGGGTTTGAAGCGATGTTCTAGAACCTGTGGTAAACTAAAGATCTGATCACAACAGCCCATTAGTGGTCTAAATCCTGCTTGGTTGGATCGCGTTCGGGAATTTCTAGCATCTCAAAACCTATTTAGAAGAATAATTGCGAACATCCTTGCAGCAATCAGGATGAGGGGTATGCCTCGGTATTTTTTACATTCCATTCGGTCTCATTTTTCAAAGATAGGGACAGTTATCAATGTCTCCAACTCGTCGAGGATGTTCTCATTATCCCATACATCCATAACAGTTTCATGGAGCTCATCTGCGGCCGACTCAGAAAGAGCTTTCAGTAGCTCAGAAGCGATGCCATCTATTTCAGGACTTTTGGGTTTTTTAGCAGTTTGATTCCATTGACTACTTCCTCTCTAATAGGTGGGTCCGTAGACATTTTTTCATAAGAATGGTTTTCTGACAGGTGGGGTGAGGCTATGGAGTATTGGTTTTCGCTGCTAGTAATTCCCGGCCTCAGCAATTCTTGGAAGTGTACCCGCCACCTTTCGATACGTTTTTCCCTACTTGTGAGCAGTTTCACGTCTTTCACTTTAAGCAGAGGGAAGGTAGATTGCTTTTTCTTGCCGGTACTTTCTCGAAGAATATGGTAAATTTCCTTGTATCATTTGGTGAGGCGGCTTTTTCTATCTCATCGGCCATATTTGACCAGTAGGCCTTTCTGTCGGCTGTAGTTCCTGACGCAGCGGTTTATATGCAGCAGACTTTTTTCTGGATATCTCCTTCTTCTTTGCAGAGTTTTAGTGTTTTCTCAGAGATCCATTTTTTGGCTTTTCATTTTACGAAAAGCCAAAGGATGTTTGTTGCGGTTTTCTTCACGTGGTCATTCAACTTGCTCCATTTTCTCTGTATCTTGGAAGCGGGACATCCTGATGAGTTGTAATCCTGATCAATACCTTCGGCGTCGTCTTGTAGGGTGGCGAAGTGGTTGGAAATCTCAAGGACAAAGGATTCTCGGTATTTATCTATTTTATATTTAGATAAATCTATTTTCTGACTTGTCATGGGCGCCTTCTTCGTACTGAGTCTGTACCTTAGCCTGGTCTTTAACAAGAAGTAGTCGGATCCATTCTTTGGTCCTGTGTCAGCAACTCTCTGCACCCTTGAGTCTAACATCATGGTCTTCCACCTTCGAGATATAAGCAGGCAATGAATTTGAGCTTTCGCTCTTCCATCGCGGGTTTCCCAGGTATACGTGTGGAGGGCTTGTGTCTGAAACAAGTATTAGCAACAACAAGATTGTTCTTCATTGTGAACAGGAGCAGTCTGTTTCCATTAGAGCACCTTTCGCCAAGGCCATGATTGCCAATCGCCTGTTCAGAGTCATTCAGCCTGCCACCAACCCTTGCATTAAAATCACATCCAATCACGAGCATATCTTTTCAGGGGATCCTGTAGATGACCATCTGAATTTCACTGTAAAACTGATCTTTTAGGTGTTAAGGCCCATCTCAGGTTGGGATGTATACGCTAAGGACGGTCATGTTGTTATTTTGGCTTTTAAATTTCACCCATACAATCCTGCTAGATACTGCCTCATATTTGAGGAGCCCAGTGGTCGCTTTTGGGGATAATATGAGACCTACTCCAGCTATACCGGAGCCATCAGTTGGTCCCGAGTTGTAAAATATGACATTCTTCCAAGGCAGTGCTTCTAGGTTAGAGATGTCACGTCCATTCAGCCTCGTCTCAGAGACGCAAAAGATGTCAAAATCATAAATATGAAATGCGTCAGCTATAAAAGCTTGTGCCAGGGGGCATTTTATCGAGCATAGGTTCCAGCAGACAAAATTTCGACGAGGGCAAGTTTCGACGAGGGCGCGAGTCTCGTCGCATCGCATACAACCGGGGATGCCTTAGCCAAACTAGTCGCATTCATCATCGTATTTTTAGCTAGCTAACTTTTCGACGAGGACCCAAGTCTCGTCTTGACTTACTTGACTTAAGGCTCCTGCCGAGGTTTTAGCGTAGAAAACAAAGAGACCAGGCGCCTCCAGGTTGACCTATTGCTTGCCAGACTCGCAGCTTTTTCCACCGAGATGTGGGCTTGGGCGAGGAATTCCTGAACTTTGTTTTTCAACCTAGTAGAGGGGGGACGTCCTATGGGTCGCTTCCATCCATGCAGGGCGGGTTCGAAGTCGAATACGATCCGTACTGGGGCGTCGCGTGACATGCGAAGGAGGTGGCCGTACCACCGAACAGTACACTGGGCGAGCTGCTTCGAGAAAGGAGTGCGTGCCTTACGTGACAGGAGGGTGTGGTTGCTAACGAAGTCAGTCTAGTGAAGTCCCTTGAATCTTCGAAGATGTTTCGTCTGTGCGACATCGAAGGCGCTGAGGATAGATTTTGCAGCTGGCCACGTCACCGCTCCATACATCAGCACGGTGCTGATTGACGCATTGTAAATGCACATTTTGGCTAAGCATCTTCGGTTTGGCTTGCGCTAGATGCTGCTCAGCCTCCGAACAAGTACTGACACTTTGGCTATTCGAGATGTAAGCTCTTCTTTGATCAAGCCATCCCTCGACAGAATAGATCCCAGGTAAGTGATGTCTTCAATCCCATCTACTTAGTTGCTTCCGATGTTGACTTCCTTTACGGTAGAACAGGACGTGGGGGGCTCAAGGGGAATAACTTTGGTTTTCTGCAAGTTGATCTTCAGTCCAACTTTCGAGGCTTCTTCCGAGAGCACCGGAAGAGCTTTGGTGACCTTTCCAACGGTGTCTAAAACTAACGCTATGTCGTCGGCGAAGTCAGCATCAGAGAGTAGCCGGTCTCCGAACTGAAGGCGATTCATCGTGCTGGTCATAATATGGTCTATGACGCAGTTGACGAGCTCGGGAGCGGCGGCGCAATCTTGCTAGACGCCAGTCTTCACCGAGAATGTGGGACTTTTCTTTCTACGCAGAAGGTAGAGCACCTGTTCAGGAGTGACATGGCGAAGAGTTTGCCAGGAACGGAGAGAAGCGTGATCCCACGATAGTTGGAGCAGATTTGACGGCTGCTTTACGTTTCCAGAGCGACGAAATGATGCCAGCACGCCAGTCATTCGGTATGCTTTCCGTCTTCCATAAAGCTGAGAAGATTAGCTGGAGCCACAGAATCATCGCTGTACCCTCGTACTTGAGGAGTTCTGCAGAAATACCACAGACGCCAGGGGCTCGATTGTTATTTAACCGTTTTACAGCATTTCGAATCTCAGAGGTGGTAAACAGTTGCGATACGAGGTCGGCAGTAGCCGCGGGTGTGGCTATGGCTGCTTGAATCAGACCTGGGTCGGGATGAGCAACTGCCTTGGCGTTCAGAAGTGTTGAAAAGTGACTGCTCCAGGCGAAGAGTTGGCCTGCATTGTCATCCAGCATGCTGCCGTCAGCAGGCAAAACACGGCTTACGGTGGAAGTCTTCCCTTCCATCAGCCCACGGAGGTGCAAGTCTCGTTGCATCCTATAAAACCGGGGATGTCGTAGCCAAACCTTTACTCTGTATCACATTCATCATCTTTGTTGGACGTTTCCTGGGGATAAAGTTCACAACACGGTTCCCAGTCTTGCGGTCACCTGGAGCGCGTTAGCCACCACCTTGCTTGGCCTGAAGATCAGTGATGTTTACACCCTTTCACCACTTTGAGGTGTACTTACGAATTTACTATGCTGCCTAGGGACGGAGGGTCGAGCCTCATTGCCTGGAGCTCTACCATCGCCGTAAAAATTTCCAGGTCAGCAATAGAGCCACAGCAATATAGTCAGCAATAGAGCCACACGATTCCCAGACACCGATTTGGGCTGTTTATCCATTCCGGAAATTTTTATTCATCTAGCATAAAACCAATTAAATTCGTAAGAGACCGTGGGATGGGGGTGGGGGGGGCCCTTGTAAGGTTCAAATTTAAAATATCTTCTAATTACTTTGAAGATAACTTTTCTTAATTTGAGCACTAGATCTGATGCAATAACATAATAAATTCATTGACTTGACAAAAGTTTTTGATTAAACCCACTGGACGATAAAATTGATTCTTTCTATTTGTTGTGAAAAGAAAGCCTTCTCCGTGCTGAGTGATTGAGTGATTTTAGTACTTTACTTTAGTGATTTAGTGACATGTATTGAGTAATTTCACAATAAAAACAATTCCAGAAAAATGTCGAGTCATCTCATGCAGTAATTTTGTCACCCATCGAGTTTGGATCAAAACCAGATGGATATTGGCTGGTTTAACTCTCTTATAAGACAGGGGCAATTATTAAGAGCTTTACTTATTTCTGAGAGGTCCACCTCCACAGTTCGTGTTTCGTCAATATGACTAGAAAATAGGCTCAGTATATTTTATATGCTCTGTGAGTGTCCCTCAGAGGTAAAACTTTTCAAAAGTATAATTTCGGTGATCAATCAACTACCAATCGGTAGACATTTTGTTTCTGTTTATCGTTTTTTTGGCTGCTCCTTTGTGGTATTTTAGACCTATTTTTTAAGTTCTCGTTTTTGTTTTAGATTTTGATGCAAGACTTTTTTCAGTTGTCACTTGTTCCGCCTTGCTTCTGCTATGATTAGTTTTTGCCATGCACTATGCTCGTGATTCATTTTTTTTATTATTATTATTTTAACATTGTTTGATTAGAAATAAGAATTTAAATAAGAATTAAAAGAGTTAGCAGTTCTTCCTTATTATTTTTGCTCTCTATTTATTTGATCCATAATTCTATTTTTTTTCTCTATTTATTTGGCTTTAATAGAGGTTGCGATAGGCCTTCGAAATAAATATTTTCTTATAAATTTTGTACTATTATTTTTCTCGTATGAGCCAATGATATGACCAGGAGCAGCCGCAGTAGAGAGAATATATAGTATCGAAAAAGGCTATACTTTCCGTAAAAAAAAGTGAAACACATTTAAAATCACACAAAATTCATACTCCGCCTTCGCGCAAGCGCAATTCTGATGTACACATTACGGTATGCCTATGGAAAAACCTGTTTTTGGTCTCTTAAATTCACGACTCTTGAATTCAACAATAGCAACTGAACTAAGGTTCTGACGTATATTCTCAGAGTCTATACGCACGGTATGAAATGTGCATCATGTTTGGAAAAAGAAGACACTACAGTCTACAATGAGGAGCAGCCTAGCAAACCCACTACATTCCTTAGCAAACAAAATAGTAGTCCATAGCCACCTAACATACTAAAGGAGCTATAATTATTTCCCTACCCCTTCGAAGAGACCTCTTGAGATTTAATAATAGTTTGATGTTTTGTGGGTCAGTTGTTAGAACAGGCTTTAAGAGAGTTAAAAACACACTACAGAAAACAAAATAATTGCCAGGACTAGCATCGTCTAGAGTTTTTAAGATTGTCTATATATTTTGTGTTTACACCCAAATATTCTAATCAAATCTAAAAATATAAGTATCTTGGTACCTTGAGCCTTACTAATTAAAATGAATTGTTCTGATTTTTAAATACACATCAAGCTTTTACGCGGTAGGGATGGCTTAACGAGATAAAAAATTGAAAGAACTTACACTTGTAGCCCTATAAGCTGTAACTGAAATCTGATTATGCGAGGGTAGAAGTTTTCTTAACTGAAGCAGTCCATTCTCATGATTAGGAATTACTCTTGCATTGGGTGACTTAGGTCGTCGCAAAGGACAAGTCCAAACTTTCTCAACTTTTCTTGGAACCCAGAGCCATCTGGAGTTATCCCATTTCCACTGGGACTCAGGCTCGCTAGAACTCATTTCAATTTGGATTTTTTTTACGACTTCATGAACAGTTTTCACGGTTGCTGTCTTCCCAACTGTAATAAGACAAACCATAAGCTGATGTAA
>JAQQPU010027855.1:0-10814 GCA_029168905.1 Artemia sp. Kazakhstan ARC1039 | reverse complement strand
TTTTAGTTAAGAGTGTCGTTTTGCCTGACATTGATGGACCACACAGAAACTATCTGAATGGTGTTTTAAATTGATACATATTGCTGTTCCCTTCAACAGTTCACCTACACCTAACTGTAGACTATAGATGTCTAATGACTAAATAATTTCCCTATTAGTACTACTCCGTTCAAGAATAATGAGAAGAACAAAATCAATAAAGAATCATATTTTATTTTATTATTAACATAAAAGCAACACTTTACAAATAATACATTAAACAAGAAAAAAACACATTAAACAAGAAGAATACACTTTTTTTATTTTTTTTTTTAATATGTTCATTTATAGGGAAAACATAAAAATTTATTTTAAATAAGCGCTAGAAGAAAAGCACTTTAATAAATACATCTTTTTTATTTATAAAAAAATACCCATTCAATGAACAATTCACTTAAATAATATCACATTTTTTTATTTACAACATTTTTAATTTGAAATGGGATCCCCCGGGGGCGGCCGCTTCGGCGGCCGAAGGCCGAGGGCAGCCACTGTGGCGGCAGGGAAGTGGGCCGGCCGGAGGGGGCATTAAATAACTCTATATGGTGGAAAACATGAAGAAGAAGCTTCTCTGCCTTGCACACACATATCGAAAATTGTTTGATAAGAAAAAAAACAGAATTTAAAACGCCCACCACCCACCCATTTTGTACCATTAAAGAATTTATGTTAATTTTTTCAGACCGAGTTGTTTTCTATACTCTACACATTCAACTCGGTCTGAGATTAAATAATGACCGCGTGGTAGTTCCTTCACACCATCCTCAAGTACATAGACTTTATCTGATATGGCCGACATGGCGTTTTTCTCAACTCCAACTGTGTAGTTTTTAAATTTTAAAGATCGAATCGCCATGACTTTCACTCTTGGTACTAAACTACGTTCCACACAGTTTCTATAGACACTCATATCAAAATTATTTTTTACAAAGTGTGTAGGTACCCCCTTGAAAACTCGTTCGATATCCTTGTTTTGCGTTTCTACAAAGTATACCTTCGGCCCAGGACTCACACCACTGGATATCAGATCCTTACCCGATAAAGGATTTTCCAAATCATTTAACAAATTTTCAGTTTTAACTTTTGACAGAGGTAAATCAGTGTTCCCATAATGTACTTGAACTTTTCCCTCAATCGGCCATTGTTACCTTGCATACATTATAATAAAATGACAAAATGAGTATTTTAGATATTTCTGTTATTGCACTCCCGCCTGCAATATTTTTATTTGAAACACTGTTTCTTTTCTCACGATGTAGGAGCACCATATTAGAGTCTATGACAGTGAACGATGTGAAGTTTGGATCCGCAATGATTCGAGCACAATCTTTGGGATTGGTTAGATTGTCACATCGACTTCTCTTTCGTACGCTTTCGCACATTTTACCCAAGGCTGAGTTTAAAATGAGTTTATAGATTTCCTTCTCAACTTTCGTTTTCGCTTGTGAACTATTACTGACAAAGGTGTCAATAAACGTTATTATATAAGGTCTTTGATAAAATTGGAGGGCACTATGAATCTTTGAGACTTTGAAACCATGGATTGTTAAACCAGTTCTAATTCCCACACGGAAAACAGTAGTGAGGTATTGCCGATGGGTAGAGAAAATTCATATCCACAAAACCTGCGTGACTTTTCATCGGTGTGCTGTCCGGTCGGATCAGTTTTCAAGATACGGTCCCCGTGAAAAACATACCCAACCCTCATTGATCTCTCTACAAACAGATGCTGATCCACATCGACGATCAGACCTATTTCTTCTTTGCTGATTTTAAGTATCAAGTCCATCAGCAGATGAGGAGTGGTAAAATAATAACCTAAATCCAACCCAAATTCCCCATAGATTTTATCCGTATCAGTGCACACAATATCCAGAAGAGTGAGAACGTCACTGGTCAAGTACAGTTTACAGTAACCCCATGCATTTTCACACCCATCCTTTGCCCAAACCCTCTTAGCAAATTCATAGTCACTAGTGGTGCACTCACTCTCAGTAATAGAATTGTAAAAAGCTTCAATGAGCCGTAATGACACCTCGTCTAGCCTCGAGGCAGATTTGTAGTATTCATATGCTTATATGCCCTTACATGTTAATAAATCATACATTTCATCATCGGGGAAGCGCTATTTAAGGAGGGGGAAGATATCAAAATTGTCGCTTTTCCGTACCTGAATCAATTGACTTAAGGACTTGGGGAAGAAGCTGAAAGAGTCTAGAAAACGGAATTTATTCTGGCACGTTTTACCCTTGTCAACTGTTTTCACATAAAATCTAGCAGCAGCAGCTTCTCCGATGATGTGGGTATGATATTATATGAAAAAGAACCATCTATCCATGCGTTATATACAACTCCTCCTTTGGCAATGTGGGCCAACGCCGTTAAAATAAACTTTAAGTCGTAATTGGAATTGTGTATAAGAACCGGTACGAAACATTGCTGCCTAACGTTTAAATTGCGCGACTGATGTGCGACCCCTCTAAAGTTGCTCCTTCCCGATGTAACTTCCTGTCACAAATGATCATGGTCAATCATCTTCCTCTTTCCACCCATTCCCAACACCATCATCAAATTCTCCCTTGCAAACCAAACATATTCTACGATTTTTAATGGCCAATCTTTCATCTGGTTATAGGAGCATAGGATAGTTTGTGTAACGAAGGCACAAAATTGCACAATTTGCTGTTATTCTTAGACTGGCCAATGCCGAGCGCATGTAGTCTTCATCCCTAAGCGACTCAACTACATCCAACACTTGCATGGTATTACTTGAAGCTCGTTGCGCATGTGCGTAAGAGACCCCTATGGCTTCATGTATTTTAACACGATTTAGATTTGACGAATCGTACACGTCTGCGAGTCTCGCTTCGCAGCCTAAAGCGATCTTATTGCTCTTTAGGAGCGTGTTTTGGAAATTCTTAAAACGTAAGATCGCTCTATCTCTGCTTACCGTTTCCACAGCCTGGGATCCATGACGTTTACAGTTTTCAAGTAATGCTTTAACTTGAAATCAGAGCAAAATCTTGATAGGCATGATGGACAGTAATAGCATACACCACCACGCCCCTACCAATATCTGTAATTGGATCAAAATGTCTGATTTAATCAGGCTCTGTGGTTGGCGTGTATAGAAGCCAAACCCAATGCTTCACTGACTCAATCGACGGAGCCCTCACTTGAAATAATACACCTTTTTATCAGAACGCTGGCCCTCCTCAAATCCTGTTTCATAGTGCAACACCGTGACCCCAATATTTAAATGTGCAGCCCGCTCAAAAATATCTATTACTTTTAATGTCACGGGAAATAAACCATTTAAACAATTAAAATCTACTTTAGGAAACTTTGACCCCTCCCTCCCATTAACTGCTAATTCATCCAACGTTTTCTTATTAGCAGCATTTTGCAGAGGTCTATAGGCGGCATTTAAAAATGCATACTTGAAACACTTTAGCCTCGCATCGAAACAGATTTGTTGTATCCCCCTACAACCTTCTAAATCAGAATGATATTTTAATTCGATAGCCCTCTCCCCACCTCTTAAAATAAAATCCTTTTTAAATCTACAGATTTTAACGTTTAAACTCTCAATAAAAAAGCCACCGAACCACTACCCCCCTTGTTATAATTATCCAGTTTAGTTTGAATGCTACTTAACAAATCTAAAAAAACCTCCTCATAATTAGATAAATGAGGGCGAATTGGTAACATCTCTGTGTGCAATTATTGTAAATA
Source organism: Artemia sp. Kazakhstan ARC1039 (assembly GCA_029168905.1). Lineage (NCBI taxonomy): Eukaryota > Metazoa > Arthropoda > Branchiopoda > Anostraca > Artemiidae > Artemia > Artemia sp. Kazakhstan ARC1039. Next base: position 7,040 of record JAQQPU010027855.1, on the reverse strand, counting down.
GAGCTCGCTCACATTTTCACTTAAATTTTTTTTTAGTGCTATTGATGTCTGTTCCTCCCTCCCCACGCCGTAGTGAGATAATACCCCTACAAGCATTTACACTTCCCGATTTTTTTCCTTTCTAACTCTGCCTTGCACCATACAAAAGTCTACTGTGCCAAATTTTGGGACCCCTTCAACTATTTAGTAGAAAATGAAGCCTTATTCTATTAACCTTATTCTAGAAGCCTTATTCTTACAGCCTAAGTTAGAAAAAAAGAATGATGTATAACGGTAATGGTTTGATTCAGATCAAGAATAACATTTAAAATGAAAATGCATTATAGGGACCTAACTCAAATGATTGTGCCTGGTGGTCCCATTCTTCTGGCAAAAAATACAAAATTCCACATTTTTGCAGATAGGAACTTGAAACCTCAACAGTAGGGTTCTCTGATACACTGAATACGATGGTGTTATTTTCACGGAGATCACTTGTCTTTAAGGGGCTATTTCCCTCTTTTTTTGAAAATAAAGATATTTTTCGAAAATAAAAATACTTTTCTCAGGCTCGTAATCTTTGATGAGTAGAATTAAACTTAATGAAATTTATATATTTGAAATAAGCATAAAAGGCCGATTGTTTTGATTTATCCACTGTTATCAAAAATTCTGTTTTTTAGAGTTTTGGTTACTATAGACCTGGGTACCTCCTTACTCACAGTTGGTTACCATGAACTGTTTGATTTATTGGATTGAGAATGGCTTGACATTGATTTATTGAAGTAACTCAAAAATAAGTTTTTCTTACATTTACGGAAGTTGCATGACTCAGCAAGAAACGATAGTCCTGTACCACTGAAAACCCTTGCTGCTGCCGCACATGCTGCTGTTAATGACGAAATTTTCTTGCTAAATCTATAATCTATGGCTGCAAAGTAGAGTTTCTTTCTCAGAAAACAACAACTTAAATAATGTTAGCGAACAGGGCAAGGTCTTTTGATCTCCTAGAATGGGCTGTCAAGCTCAGATATAGATCTACTTAATCCCCAATGCCAAAATTATGTTTTTCTGGTTTAGTGTCATTTTCACCCGATTTGATGCCCATGCGTATCATCTGTTAAAGCAGAAATCTTGTCTTTGGTGTTAAATCATATGGATATTTAGATTAGCTGCTCTCTCCCAGCAATATTCACACAACTGATTGGGGTAGCTGTTCCACTAAGAGCAATAAGGATTAAAGCCTCCCCTTCAGCCTCTTCATTGATACTGTCCTCTTTCTACAAAAGAATTCCTACTACACTAGCATGTTCGTCAATAGTAGAAGTAGATGGGCCTGGAGTATTGGTTGACACTCCAAAACTCGAATCTTGATGATTCTAACTGTGTATGCTGGTTCTATTCACAGGGCCTCTCCACTCTAAATTACAGGGGTATCTTAACTTCACCTTACTGGTCACGGGTTAAGCATAAACGTTTTGTTCATTGGCAACTGCCAAGCTATACACTAATCACCCAGTAGCCAGTCAATCTTTAAGTGGTAAGTGTGAAAAATCCTAAGCTGCGTTGTGGCTGTTGATCATCGGTAACTGGTTACAAGCACATTTCAAAATAAAATAGAACAAAGGTATTGAAAAGGGATCTCAGATAAAACACCTAATTCCTTGATATATGCGACTTTTTATTGGGGTTTCAAATTGTAGCGCTTCTGTCCAGTGTAAGAACAATAAAAACGGTTTCTGTATATCTTGTTTATATTGGTTAGCACCCCTAGCCCTTAACCTATAATTCTCAACTAGAATCCCATTCATAGCTTATTTGAACTTTAATTTTCAGTAGCCCTGGCCAAATAAATATGCCTAGGTTTCTGCATTTAAAATATCTTCTTAATGGAAGCATTGTCATAGTATGTGAACGCTTCTATTCTAGAAATCAACTCATACTTTCAATGTTTGATGCAAATCAATTAACAACTAGTTATGACTCCTTCGTCTTCTTCATTTAATGGCAACCTTTGAGGATAAACAAGGTGAAAATTTCATAGTTCTTTGTCATAGGCACACACTGTCGCCTGACCAACTGTGCATTCCAAATTTTACTTGATTCATTGGCTAATAATTCAGTCTTGCGAATGGAATCTTGGAGAATAGCTTCTTGTAAACATTAATGAGCATTCGGTGTCTCAAAAACTAATAGTTCTGGTGAAGAGCCAATTAAACAGAAACAATCAAATTTAAAGATGACAAGTAAGTTCAAATATATTTTGATGGTCATCCAAATCCTAATATATACCCTTAAAGAGCAGATGTTGCCTTACATTTACTTCTCTATTACTACTACTACTAATACCACTACTACTACTACTTCTACTACTACTAGTACTGCTACTACCACTACTACTACTACTACTTCTACTACTACTACTACTACTACTACTACTACTACTACTACTACTACCACCACCACTAACAACTCACCGCAGCACCAAGTCACCTGAGGCCATCACAGCTACGCACAATTCTCCTCCATACCAATCTGTTCAAAGGTTCAAACTTTACATCCTCCCAGGAGATCCCCATTTTCCCTAAACTACAACTACTACTGCTACTGCTACTACTGCTAATACTACTACTACCACCACCACTAACAACTCACCGCAGCACCAAGTCACCAGGGGCCAAAACCTTTCTTTGTCCTTTCTTACTCCCACTCCAACCATCGACGACATGTTTTCATTTAGTCCCTGACGGTCGGCCAAAAAGGACAATATTTCGGCAATCTGTCATCATTCATCCACTGAACTTGTCCTAGCCATCTCAGCCTTTCTCTCATTATAGCCATAGAAAGCGAGATAGAACCGTGTTTTTCATACAGCCTATTGTTTGAAATACGTTGAGTCAGCCAGGCACCCAGAACAATCCGTAAGCAATTTTTCTGGAAAACATCTAGAAAATCCTCATCCGCTTTTCGGAGCACTAATGCTTCAGAACCATATTTGAACACTGTCATCATGTAGCTTCCAATATTCTAATCCTGGTTTGTAGAAGTATCTTCCAGTTCTTCCAAACTTTTTTAGATGTGAAAAACCACCCTGAGTTTCGGTTATTCTACTTTTAACATCTTCACTGCTACCATTATCTTTACTAATAATACTACTAAGGTAAATAAAGCTGTCCGCCTGATCAATCTTTTCGTTACTCAACGTAATCTTTTCATCTTATCTTATCCCTAGCTGTAGCGACTTGGTCTTCTTAACATTAATTTTTAAACCTATCCTAGCACCCTGAATCCACAAAACACTTAAAAGCTCATTTATTTTTTTCACACTTTCCTCTAGGACGGTTGAATCATCAGTATAATCCAAGTCCAGGAAAGTTTCTCCTCCCTGTTTGATTCCCTGTTCTCCCTTTTCCTTTCCTGTGCCCTTTAAGACATATTTCATCAAAAAGATCCGTATAAAAGGGGATATAACACTACCTACTTAACTCCTGATTTAATACAAAACCAGCTGCTAACCTCATTTTTTACCTTAACCGCAGCAGTGTCATTCTTGTCTATAGAACTGACTAGTTCTATAGACAAGTTAGTGTATTTATCTGGTATGCCATACAACGATAAGACCTTTGCTATAGCTCTTCTATCAACAGAATCGAACACTTGCTTATAATCTATTAGACCAAGGACCATAGGTGTTTGTTGGTCGATATATCCTCTACCCTTTCTAAAACCGCACTCTTCTTCTCTTATCACTTTGTATACATTATTGCTCAGTCTAAAAAGTATCATATTAATAAGTAATTTGCAATTTAAGGATTCCAGGCTAATGCCTTGATAATTAACATGCTCACTCTTAGCACCTTTCTTATACAGTGGTTCAATTACGGTTTTCCTAAAGTCACTAGCTACATAGTCCCCGAAGCCGTGCCGAAAACCGGCGGCGTGCCGCCGAAAATATTTTAGCGTACCACCACCAAAAAGGTTTCAGCGCGCCGACGCTGCCACTAATGCGGCTGGTGGAGACGCGCCCCCGAAAATGTCAAGGGAATTTCTATACTACCCTCTTAAGTCTGTATAATCTTATTAGGACAAGTGAAAAGTTCCCGGATGCTTGGAAGATTGCCCGGGGATTACCAACCTATATCTGTTTTATCAGCCTTCAGAAAAGCCCTTGTAAGATTTATTCTATCAAGAATTGAGTGGTTCGCTTAAATTAATAATCTTTTTCCAAGTGAACAGACAGGCTTCAGAAAAGGACATTGATCTGTGGATAACATCACTCGCCTTGAAATTGAGTTTTGTAATTCTCTTATAACCAGACAGGTCACAATGGCAGTCCTGTATGACTGCTCAGATGCCTATAGAAATGTAGTCCATGATAAAAGGATTGATCTCCCAATCTACTTCATATTTACTCGAGTGAAAATCCATGTTGCAACTTTGAGAAGCTACTTGGCCTAAGGATAGATTCTAAAACGATATGGCATATACATATTAGTCCTTTGAAAGACATGCTCATTCGGAAACTTTGTTTTTTAAAAAGACTTGCTGGAAGCAAATGGGGATCCCATCCTAAAGATATCTTGGATTCTTATAAATTATATTTCCGTTCTGATCTAGAATATAGTGTTCAATTCTTCTTAATTCGTTCCTCATCTGCATTTAAAGCCCTGGAATCTTTACAAAATTAAACTATTTAAAGTGCTCTGAGTTTGTATGGGCATACTTTTCTGTCTAAATTAAAACAACTGTCTGGTTCGGTTTCCCTAAGTGAAAGAGCGTCCAGTCAAAGGAAGAAAAACTTCTCGCAAATTCAAGCTTATGGAAGCAATCTTCTTGTGAATAATCATACCATCGCTTTGAAGGCAGCTTGCACCAATGCCCAATCATCTTGGAATTAATTTCAACTGGATGTCTCAAATTTGAGTCAGTATTCCCTCTATGCGTACCCCTTTACTGACACGCCACATTGCGAAATGAGTCCACCTATTTTTTAAGTAGAACTTATTCCAGTAAATAAAAACCACGTTCCTAAAGAGGAGATCCAGACTATTCTGGCTGAACATATTTCGAAGTTGCACTCTAAGCAGAGGAAAATCTATTCAGATGGATCTGTCCAGGGTGAGAGACCTGTAGCAAGAGTGTATTCCATCACTTGACTCTAACCTTTTTTCACCCCTTCGTTTGGGATCTTCCATTTTGTGAGCTGAATCATGGGCCATTTGCCTGGCTCTAGATGTTTTCATAAACTATAGCATCTTGGATGAGAATATTCTTTGCCTTTTTGACCCCAAATAGGAAATACTGTTGCTCAAAAAATTAATAGAGTTGCCAATGATAAGGACTTATTCCACATTAGGTGACAGCTTCTGAACCTTAAGGCTAAAGGCAGCAAGATTTATTTACAACATGTTCCGAGCCATAAAGCCATCAAATATAATGATACTGCTGATTTATTGGCAACCAAAGCTTCTTTTTTAAGCCCAAGTCCTCCCGCTGACCTTAATTCACTTAATATTATTAGAAAAAGATTTAATGTTAATCATAGTAAACTGATTTTTATCTACTTTTCATGCTAGATTAAACACAGTGCTATATAAACGTCTGAAATCAGGTGCCCTTCTTTTCAATACTTGGTTATTTAATTGGAAGCTACATCACTCCCCTCTATGCCAGGTTTACTTCTCAACCTATGAAACTATCTAGCATGTCTTATTTGATTGTCAGTCCCTGAGTTTGGAGCTATTTCTCTTAAACACCTCTGCTACATGGATAATATTCCAAATACCTACACTGCAATTTTTAATTCCAACCTGCCTTGGCACGTGGATAGAAATATTTTTAAGGCACCAATTGATATTTCAAAGAAGAGACAGATTGATTGGTGATTATTAATCCACTATGAAGTCATTAAAAAAGGAGGCTATTCACTATTTGTTTTGGAGAGTGCAGAACAGAGCGAGAGTAAATGTGAAGAACTGTATTGTTACCGGCTGGCCTATAGGTCATAAACTGTTGGGGATAGGTATAACCTATCCCCAGGTACTACCAGTTACTTTTTAGATAATTATTATTACTAGTTACCTATTAGGCAACTCAAGTACCTGCACTTCCCATAACCCATCAATAGAATTTAAAATTTTAATTGGGGCGATTGGTTTTTTTTAATGATAAGAAGATTTGGTTCCAGAGGAGGTCGATGGATTTCTTAATATCCGATGATACTTTTTGAAAGTCAAAGGGGTGAAAGGACTAATTTGTAGCTCATATACCCTGTATATCAAATTTTGGAACTGGAACTTTGTTTTGAGGATTTCCCCATTAGGGTTGCCACGGGTGACACTTTCATGCTACTTTTTTTTAAAGTGGTACTTTTCGGGAAACGTGACAGTATTGTAACACTTTTTTAGCAAAAGTTGCATTTTTTTCTAAAGAAAAAAAACGGACGGAAAACTGTCAAAGTAGAAGCATCGATATTTTTTTTTCAGTTTTCCATCTCTCTTTTTTCAAATTCAGAAGCGCTCTATTTATGTGTTTATGTCCTTGTAAACTGGAAGCGCTCTATTTATGTCCTTTGTATTAATCATAAATCTTATGCTTATCATCATCACATGAATCGTAAATAAAAGCCATTTCAGGAACCTGCTGATTGATCACCACAAAAAAAGGATTGGACGCACTTCCTCCTCTTCGCTAATTTCTGGTCACGAAGTTTTGACTTTAATAAGTCATAATTTTCTTAAGTTTGGTTACAGAGAATTTCGATGGATTTCTTAATGTCCAATGATACATTTTGAAAGTCAAAGGGGTGAAAGGAGTAATTTGTAGTTCATATACACTGTATACAAAATTTTAGAACTGGAACTTTTTTCTGAGGATTTCCCTATTAGGGTTGCCACGGGTGATTTTTGGCACTTTTTTTTAAAGTGGTACTTTTCGGGACACGTGACAGTATAGTAACACTTTTTAGCAAAAGTTGCTTTTTTTTCTAAGAAAAAACGGAAGGAAAACTGTCAATGCAGAAGAATCGATATCTTTTTTTCTTTCGCTTTTCCATCTCTCTG
>JAQQPU010027853.1:0-10815 GCA_029168905.1 Artemia sp. Kazakhstan ARC1039 | reverse complement strand
GGCAATGCACTCCCACCCCCTTATGATGGTACTAGATACACCCCTAGTATTTAAGTATATGCATGATTGCATTACTGATGTAGACACAAGGTGGGGTAAAATTCTAGTTTAGGTACTTTTTGCTATTTTGGAAAGGGGTTAGGTTAGCAAAGTGAAAATTTCAGTATCCATGGCCAAAACTATACTCTGGTAAGGTATTGCCAAGCTTATATGTTAACCATCTTCTGATTCCTAAATCTTAGAAATTTTCCTACTTGACAGATCTATATTGAAATTTTTACATGGCAATATTTACCTTAATATTGAATTAGCATATTAATTTCTTCTTTTTCTGGTTTTAGTTCTGAAAATCCAATTCCTGTTATTTGAATATAATTTTAAGCCCTATCAATGTGTCTTTTTTATAAAAAAAAACCAGCTAAACTAGAATTTTGGTAAATTTTTTTGCAGTTCATATTATTGACTTACAAATAAAACAAATAGGCCTAGGCCTATACAAATTGATGCTTTTTTTTATGCTCTTTCCAAATATAATAGTCATTTTTGTAAGAAATGAATTTTACCCCAATCCCTATATATACCAATTCAGGGTATATATTTGCAGATTTGAGGCAGGGGTGGGATGGGGGTAAAGTTCACATCTGCTTCTCATTTAGTCTACTTCAGAAATAAAATTAATCCCCCCCACCCCTAATGTGTAAATATATATCCTGAATTGGTATGTATAAGGGTGGGGGTAAAATTAATTTATGAAATAAATGATTATTATATTTGGGAGCATAAAAAAGGCATCAAGTGCTATGTTTGCTTTATTTGTAAGTCAATAACATGAAATGTGAAAAATTTACCAGAATTTTACCCTAGAAGAATTTTGTTGCTGTTTTTATAATATTCAGCATGTTTTTGTTACTGACATTACCATGCCTACTTGCACTATTGACCAGAAAAATATTATCTATTCATAAATCATTGTAGATGATACTCAATTTACCACCTGAATTACTGCCCTATTAGCATTACATCCATTGTTGGGAAAATTCTATAAGGAATAGTAAATACTGCAATTGTCAAACACCTCACCTCCAACAATCTTATTATACAGAGTCAACATGGATTTTGTTCATGACAATCCTTTGGTACAAATCTAATTACAGAGCTCTTAGATAGAGGAATCCCAGTAGACCTCATTCTCCTATATTTTGACAAAGTATGTCATTGTTGACTACAGGCAAAATTAATTGCAATCAGGGTAAGCCAGGAGGTTTGTTGAGTGGATGATGGCATTCCTGAAAGATAGAAGGCAGGGTGTAAAGGTGCATAGAGAAAATGGTCAGGTATTTTCCTCAGATAGTACTGAAATGGAAAGTGGATTCCCACAGGGAACTATCCTTGGTCCAACATTACTCAACATCTATATCAACAATGCTGCACAATCTGTCATAGATAAGATGAACCTGTATGCCAATGATTCAAAAATCATCAGCCCTGCAAAAACAACCAAAGAGCAAGTCTTATTACAAGTTGACCTAAACAAACTCTCTGATTGGGCAAAACTCTGGAGGCTAGAATTCATCATTAAGAAATGCAGGACAATTCATTTTGGCAGAAAGAATATGAGGGGTCAGTATCACAAGTGTGAATAGATGGTGTTAGGCAAATGATTGGTTCCTCTCATGCTGAAAAAGACCTGGATATACTTGAGGATGTTGAATTGAAGTTTGACCAACATGCTCAGTCAGTTACTTCCAAAGCACTCCAGACCCAGGGAATTGTAAAAAGAATGTTCTGCAGTAGGTTATCAAAGCAGATGTCAAAGCTATACAAAGAACATGTTTGACCAAAACTGGAATTTGGTATTTGTATGGCAAACTTATTAAATAAAGGTGACAAGAAAAAACTAGAGAGTGTTCAAAGGCAAACAACTAAATCAATAGAGGGTTGTAAAAGCCTGGAGAAGTTACAGATTCCTACCCTCCTATCAACAGAAGCATGGGGCTGTCATCATGGAGTACAAACCACTACATACTCAGTCCTTGCAACAGAATATGCTTGAACTCAACCAGTCAATAAGAACAAAAGGACCCACCAAGAAGCTGTACTGCAAACAAGCCAACACCAGACTACAGAACAAAGTCTTCTCAAATAGAGTTATGGGGCTATGGAACTCCCAAAGTGAAGGAGCAGGCTCATCCCCTAGTGTGGAGGCCTTCAAGGGAGCTGTGGACAAAGGTTGGTTGTCCAAGAAATGGGATGCAACCAACATATTGGCTCAACATCTTGACTAACCATTACCTACAGGATAATTCCTTAACTGCTGGACAATGTAATTTAAGGTAATTGATGATCAGTAGGTAATATGAAACTCTTTTATGATTAGATACATTTCTAACAGTTTTGACAGGTCAAGGAACCCATTCATAAAGAAAAATAACTTCATCAGATGTAAAGCAATGGAGAAGTGTATTAATTAGACCAGTGCTTTATAGAACCATCAAAGGAGGGGAGCATTTTTAAGTGAAATAGCCTAATTAGCTAATCATATTTAAATTAGATTATCATATTTTCTTCCATTGTTATGTACTTCTTAAAATCACTTAAAATACTATTTTGGTAAATGTTGCCATCAATCACAGAAAAAGAAAAATTTAAGACTGCAGAAAAAGCCTGTTTTGACAAAGGAACTATGACAGAATGAGTAAAGGAGCTAAAAGCAAGTAATCTTTTGGATCTGCTTTTATTTTATTTAGATGTTTCCTTCAGAAGACCAGTAAATCTAGACTGTTACTTATTTGAATGTTTCTCTAACTTTCAACTAAATGCCATAATAAAAAAAGGATTTCATGTATTAAACATGCAGGAAACTTCTAGGCTATTTGTTGGATTTTTTAGCAGCATTTAGGTTTTTTCAGTAAGTACTTAGTGGTTGGCCACTTCCAAAGAAAACATGCTAAACAAATAAAAGCAGAACTGATATATTCCTTATTCTATGGCTTTTCTAAATATTAGGATTACCACTCTGACAATACAATCCTCCCCTCCCTGATAGTTCTAGATGTAGTTCTAGCAGTGTATCAAAAAACAAAAGAGAACAATGTATTTCTTACTTTGTAATATAGCCTGGAGCATGTTTTGTTAGTCAGATTATCATCCTTCCATTGTTTTCCACTTTTAAAATCATTTCAATTAATGCTTATATTCACAATTCTATTGTTCTTACTTGGGCAAAACTAAATTCTATCCAATTTCCACTACATCAAGAACCTACAATAAATTCACAAGATTCAGTTTAAGTAGAAATATATTATTTAGACTATGTCTAGCACCAACAGGGGTGAAGATATTTTGGAAGTGGAGAGGGACCTAGATATTCTGTCCAAGGACACATTCTGGGGGTCAAGTATGGTTCTAAAGTGTGGGCTCTCCAAAAAACTGGAAGAGAATTTGCTAGTTGTTTTCCAGAGAAATTACATATGGATTGTTTTTGATATCCAGCTGATTGAGCATATCTCAAAAAGTAAGTTGTACTAAAACTATTGTTCAATTCTGCTTTCCAGGGCTATAATACAAGGGAGGATGAGACAGCATCAAAGAAGTGATGACATAATATCCAGTGATTGCTTAAACCTAGTTGTGGCAGATGCTTGTTTTTTGATAACTGAGGTTTTTTCTTTACTGAAGTTCAGTTCTTGTTCCTAGTACCATAATTGAAGTTGTACATTTATCAAAGTTATTGTTTTGTATAAGTAAATACAATCAGTCAAAGAAAAAAAAAAGGATTTCAGCCTTTCTGTCTGTAACTTCTTGGGCTCTCATAGGCCAGTGTTCGGATCCTTGTAATCCATCTGCCTATGCTCTGATGGCTTCTGAGTAGTCACTTGTTTGGTGTCCTGAAGTAACTAAAGTCACTTTTTTTACACACCTCATCACAGCTGACCCCTGCAATATGTAAAAGAAAATTTAACCACAAGACTGAATAGAGGCAAAAGCCTTTTTATTGCAGTTTATATTATTATTATTATTAAGACTAGGTTGAATTTAGTATTTTCTTTCACTATTGGTATAACACTCCTGGTGGGAATACTGAATGAAAATGGAAAAACCTACCCATAAAAGTGGAAAAATCTTTAGATTTTGAAGGGGTAAAGTAACTACAAACCCCCTCCACTCTTTGTATGTCAGCATCAACATCAATCAACTTCAATAAAAATATTTAATATTTTTTTTAGCAGATGAATAGCAAATATTGAATTTACTGTTTTCAATCAGAGTGCTTATGGGTATTTATAAACCCAAAATCACCAAAATATATGCCTGCTTTTCTTTTTTCACAGAATAATTTACATAAGTAAATTAATTCAAATAAAATACATTATGAAAATTTGTTCATGCTATAATGTTGTTTTAAATAATCCAAAGACAGTCAATTGAGGCATTTCCTAGATTATCTCTTATGTCTTATCCACTATTGTCTGCCCCCTGGACAAATGATTATTTGCCCCTTTGTAATTAGGTTTTTTGCAGTTTTTTTATGCATCACTTAGTTAGAAAATGTCAATCACAGAAAACAACACAGTAGCCTAAGGGACTTTGGTTGCAGCTGTAGCTGCAATCTAATTAAAAGCTAACTTATTTCCTTTCTAATTACTAGAAAATGCTTATTGTCAAGGATTCATCCATGTGTTTTCTACCCTTGATCCCTACCTTTTAGAGACAGGTTGTTTCAGACAGATATAAAAAATGTCTGGAACCACCCCAATCACCATATCTGGCATGATACCATGTGTTCTCTTGTGACATCAAAGTAATTTGAGACAATCAATGGATGACACTCAATTGTCACCCTAAAATCTCTATGTAAGCTTCAATTTTCTTGGGAAAATGCTATTGTAAATCCAGGAGCCTCGGCCACTCTATTAAACTCCAAACATAGACCCTTAAAAAAAGATTACTTTAAAACATAATTTTTGCAAAATGGGAAACAAATGATTGTGTTTATCTGGATCCAAATTGGTGTGATAATAGGTTAACAAATGATAGACCTATCATAAGTCTTTAAGAATGTTTGCTAGGCTACTAGGTGTTCAGACTCAACTGTCCAGATCAACCTTTTGTCTGTATTAACTCTGCTCTTCCCTAATCATCATATCATAGCACTCCTCCCCCAACCCTTTAGGAATATGTTTTGGACTACATCTATGTTACAGGTGCCAATCCTTTTACATAACTTACAGGAACAGTGCCTCTCACTAGAATATCATATCCTGTTATGGCATGCTCTAATTTTGGCTCAACATAGTGCACCTAGTGTACAAAGTTATATCACTTTTGTATGTTATGTAGTATGAATAAACACTTCTTTCTGTAGATGCTTGTCAAGACGATTTTTGAAGCTGTTTAGAGTTGGTGCCAATACTACTTCTTCAGGTAATGAGTTCTGGTCTTTAACTGCTCTAACTGACTGGAGAGAAGATCTCTGTCTAGTTGATGCTGTCTGTTTCTGGATTTTTGCAGAATGACCCCTAGTATAGACATTAGTGTGACTACAGAAGAATTTGTCAAATTTTGTCGATTTTCATGTCAACATGTCAATTTTCCCTTTCTGAGTTGACAACAACCCAAACTTTCTTATTGAGAGCCAGACCATGGCTTGCAAGCATGAACAATGCCTCAAGTGGATGTCTGCCATCTTCTGTACACTTGAGGAGTTTCTTACTCAATCCTTTTCCATAAAGCATCTCAGGTAATATCTCTAAAGATCATGAGTAATTACATGTTTCTGCTCCTTAGCCAAATAATGGACCTGAATTAAGACTAGTTGCAATTGTAATCCAGCATTGTTTGCTGTTTTTCAGTGAATGAGTATGTAGTTCAGCAGGTGACACAATTTTTAACAAATAAAAAACAAGTGGTTAGAATATTTGGCAAAGGAGCAAAGACATTCTCTCTTGAGGTGGTTGAGGTTGGAAGCAGAGTGCCTGTGCCTTGGGGCCAACCCTATTCAGTATATATGCTATGGCGAATGTTCAAAATTCCCTTTTCTTTGTTTTGATTCAATTAGCTTTGCAAGTCACCTTTTTCAGTCTTATGCAACCTATGATAGTGAAAGTTAAAGCTAGGTTAGATTAGCTTGACTTTGGTTCTAAATATCAGAAATGGGTTAAAAACTTAAGTTAAGGTAACCTAACCTGGTCTAATCTAACCTAAACTCCCATCATCAAATATTGCATTAAATTGAAAAAAAAATGACTGGCCATGGTGACTAAATCCAAGGAGAAAAAAAATGTATTTTGGACATTCCTGGGCAAATGTTGACGTTATTCAATTTGTGGACATTCACTGTAACATATGCATAAATGACATGCTTACAATCAAAGATAACAAAGTAAGTCTCTGTGCAGATGACTCAAAACTTACTGGCCAAGCATTGGTAATGACACTTTACTGCCATTGCCTTACTGGTAATGGTACTGAGGGTCCTGTAAGTTAAGCAGACACAGCAGAGAATATTCATTCATTCCAACAAAGCTTCAATTCATTTTCACTCTGGACTAACACCCAGAAGCTGGAACTCAGTGCATATAAATGCAAGACTGTCTGTCTTGGGAATAACAACCCATGCACCCAGTACGATATGGAGTGTAAGGATGAATCCTAAAAAGGTATCTCCAACAACCATCCAGAAAGAGACCTTGTTTTACTGATCAATAATGAATTGAATTTTCATCTTCATGTATAGGCAGCTTTTGCCAAGGCCAATCTGACACTTGTGATGATTAAAATTGTATGCACTACCAGGTTCCAAACTATCATGACCAACCTCTACAAGACACCAGTTTGACCAGAGTCAGAGTTTGGGATGTGTGGCATATACCCAGTCAAAAGACCAGTTAAGCAGCTCTTGTGTCAGTCCAGTAAAGGGTAACAAAATGGATTAAAGGCTTCTATCATGTCCCTTATTCACCATGTCTTCAGAAGTGTCAGATGCTACCCATCACTGATCAATACAAACTGTGTGATGTGATCATAGCTTATAAGATTCTGAATGCCAACAACAGTATTATATAAAGAACTTGAGGTCATTCTCATAAGTTAAAAAAAAGACAATGTGTTAAAATTAAATACCAAAAAAGACCACACTGCATTTCCATCATAAACAATAAGTAGAACAACAGGGAAATTTTTATAAAAGACAGTCAAACACAACTTTAAATGAATATTTCGACCCTATATCCAAGGGCCATCCTCAGCAGAACAAATGAAAAAACAATATAAAAGAAACTTACATGAAAATTTGATCATTGAAACTGAAAAAAGGTTTTTAAAATTATCAAAACAACTGTAATATCATTAATTTCAAGGAAGTTCAACCAGGACTGGTACACCAAGCAAAGTGAAAAAAAACAAACAATTCTTTCAAATGGAATAAAAAATACTTACAGACACGCTCTCAAAGCTAATCTCGCCTTCTTGGCAGTCAGCCTAGAAGGTCTATCCATAACAGATTGAGTGGAATTATTTACTGTTTTTTTAATATAATTAGTCAAATCATTTTTAATTAAATTTGTATATAGGGCATTAAGCAAATATCCCCCAATTCTTTATTTAAAGAAATAATACTGTTTATTTTGATTTTAATTTCAGTTGTCTCTCAAACAACCTGCTTTATGCCTAAATCATTGCTAACAAGGCAAGTTTCTTCAAAAAGCATTTTATGGCTAGGGTTATCATAGAAATGATTGCTTAAAGCAGAATCAAAAGAAATATTTGTACTATTAGAATTTAAAGCTTTAGTTATGTTGTCTTTGTGTTGTTGTAGGCGTTTTTCCAAATTTTGGTGGGTTCTACCAACATAAAAATGGCCACAGTCACATGGTATTTGATAAACCCCTCTTTGGGGAGTAACTGGGGTTATATCTTTACTAGAATTTAGGAGATTCATGATTTTAAAATTATTTGTAAATATTACATAAAAATTATTTTGTGTGGCAAACATTTTTTTAAATGTGTAGTGACTTTTGGAATATATGGAAGGTAAATTATATTTGAGGGCCTTGCAGGAACTTCACATTGTAAAAGACTTTTGATTTTACAGGAGTGTCTTGCCAATCTTTGGCCAATTGTATTGTTAATAAAGACAATAGGATTACCATTTCCAACAATTATGTCTAATAAAATTTAGTTGTGGTAGTTAACCACAAGTGTCAATGCTATTTTTTGGAAGCTGTGTGTGTTTTCACATATTTTTGGATTAGAAAAGTTTTCTTGGCTGCTTGCACATTAATATCTACATAATAGCTGACCAATCCAACTAAAAGATAAAAGTGAAAATGGTTATTGGCTTAAAGAATGACATCTACTGGACCTATTTTACTAAGCCCATTCTCAGAGAATAATAAACATACTCAACATGGTAACTACACTTAATATCCTGAATAGAAGGAATCAAAATAGTAACATGTATAAAAAAAAAAAATGACTAAGATATCTGGGCTGAACAATGCACCAGCTGGACCAGCAGATAGGTCATGGTTCACGTATTTACCTATGATGAACTTGTTGGGTATCAGAACTTGTTGTTCCCATCGACTTGACTCCCAGAAAAGTTAAAAATGAATGAAAAAGCACATGGTAAAATTTTAGATCTTCCTGGAACAAATCTAGCACAAAGTATGACCTTGGAAGGTTCTTCTGAAGTACTGTAGCTACCATCAACCCTTGTCCCTCGAACAGGTTGCTGCTCTTTGATGAGCGAGGACAAAGTTTTGTTATGAAAATACAACTTTCAGAAATAGATCTTCAGCCAAAATGAGGCCCAAAAGATGAACTTTCAGCCTAATACCCTTGCTAAACTCTGGACTATTAGGTTTCAAAAGATTTTGTAAAAATGTGTCACAAACTGAAAAAAGTTCTAATATTGTATGACTAGAATCCAATACAAATAGAAAACGTATGATATAACTCCCCCCTCCCCCAGTAGACCCTTATGAGTTGAAATAAATAGATTTATCCTACCTTCATATTATTATTTTTTTTGTTAGTATGTTGTCTTACCTATTGGAACATAGAGAATTTATTTGTGATATTTTAATCTCTGATGCATAATCAAGATGAACTAGATTGTGTTAACCATAGGTTACATGGCTTTTTTTGTAAGGGGTTCAAAGTGTAGTTTTTTGCATCTTCTCAATTTGTGTGGCTGAAAAAGGTGGCATACATTGTGTTTTTGTGGCAATCTAAAAAGTACTTACACATGTTGTCCTACATTCATTATGAGCCCTATCCTGTTTTTCATTAATGTCCAGAGCCTTTTGTAGAGGGGTGGGCAACCGGGTTAGCTACCCTGGGAGTGCCATGGCTGGTGGATTGCCCACTTTGATCAATTTTTCACTTTGATTTAGCTTAGATTTGAGTCAGGAGGGGGGCGATGTGATTAATTCTTCTCTGAGCCTTAGCCTAGCCCTAGAAACGGCTCTGTTGATTTCCTACTTAGTTAATTACATAAGGTTATTTTATTGTCATTTATATTAATTTGAAACATTGCATAATGTGCCAACGCTTCCTTTCAGTTGAAAAAACAAGAGAGCTAGATACTGACGAAGAGAATGTGAGAATGAGGGAACAATGCATTATTAAAGTAGCTGAATTTTACAGAGATAGGAAAAATGCTAGAGGTAATTATTATTACTGGTTTAATTATTTAATAGTATTAATTACAAAAAAACTTTCCGAAAAATAAGTTTCTCAAAGAAAAGTAAAGGCCATTTTAAACTTAAGCTCAGCAGATACAAATACCTGTTAAAATTCAAACTCAAAACAACCAGAAATTACTATTAAAGAATAAATGAAACCCAAAACGAATAAATACACAATCATAGCAAAAAAACATACAACAAGTAATAATATAAATGGATAAATAGATCTTAAAGTGAGTAATACTTAGATTGAATATGAAAATCAAGCTTAAAACGAAAAAAAATATTTTGCTATTTAAGTATAAATGAAACTTAAAACGAACAGAAATTAAATAAACAATCAATGTGAACAAACATACAATATATATTAATATCTATTGCATTTTGATGAAACGACTCCATTCGTTTTCACCTGTTTGGTTCTCTTGTGTGAAACTATAAGCCAGTAACAAAATCGTTTGAGCCACAAGATTGTTAAACTTAGTCTCTCTGTGACGTAATCCTGTAATTGTAACAAACATTAAAAACACAAGAAATATAAAAATACAAGAACAATTTAAAAGCTTTTTTTTTGAAAAATATTCTGAGGTTGAAACTGAAAACTATATGAGTCTTGAACAGTCTTGGAAAGTATAAAAAAAATCAGATTGAATATTATATATATAATGATATTAATTGTTGAAAGATCCATCAGTTCAAGATTTTGTTTTCACTGTAATTTTTATTTTCATTTTCAATGCCATAAGAACTGGAAAAGGATAAATTTGTAATATACAAGTAATTCGTTTTCAGTGAAGCGCCAATGACGCAGAAGGCTTTAGGTTTTTACAGTTTAAAGAAGGGGGCAGTATCCAAATTTTGTTTGTAGTGAAATTATATTTGTCTAAATCAATCTTGGAAAGAACTAATAAATTAAACTGAATATTTGATTTGTAATAATATTAATTGCTGAAACCTCATCAGTTCAAAATTTTACTGTAATTTTTATATTTGTTTTTAATATTAAGTACAAAAGAAAACGTTTGTAATATAATTCGTTTTCAGTAAAGTGCCAATGACGTAGTAGGTTTTAGGCATCTGCAGTGAGGCGATACCCAAACTCTTGTTTGTAGTTGTTATTATT
>JAQQPU010027851.1:0-10815 GCA_029168905.1 Artemia sp. Kazakhstan ARC1039 | reverse complement strand
TGCTATAATAGCCAATCATACCCTCATTCTTACGGGCTTCTGGTCTTGCACCTTCATCACAAAATCTACATAGAAGACAATACCAATAGTGAATTCTTTGAATTCCAATTTAGAGTAACTTCTTCCATTGGATAACAAACTCTCAACTTTAAATAAAAGTTCAAACAGGGATAAAATCCTTTTAATAGACAGTGATAAATTTCACAAACAGTGATAATTTCACAAAAATACTAGATATTTTGGTAAAATTTATCACTGTTTGTCAAATTTATCACTGTCTATTAAAACGATTTTATCCCTATTTGAACTTTTATTTATCATCATGAAAAGGCAGTGTGGTCTCCAAAATTATCTAACTCTCAGCTTTGTTGGCAGGCCCAGAAGGATCTTTGAGAAAAGGCAGTGTTGTTGCCATCTGAATAAAAACTTCAACTTGACTAGCAGGCTCTGTGTTGCTGGGACAGAACTAGTTACTTTCATGTATAACCATGCCAATAAAATATCCAAGTCAACTGTCCGCAGATCTGTTGTTAGGGCATTGATCTGGCACATGATATTCCTCATGAACCTTGAACCTTGACTATCCATCTCGCCTGAACAAACTACAGCTCCCAACACTCATCTACAGACAACAGAGGGGCAATGTCATCATGGCTTACTAGCTACTGCATGCTGATTCCTCTTCTTATAAGCCTTTCCAACTTGACAAATCATCCAGGACAAGAGGGCATAGTAAGAGGCTGCTCCAAAAGAGAGCTCACAGCAGACTACACAACCACTATTTCTCCAATAGAGTATTGGCCCCCTGGAACAGTCTTCCCAATGCAGCTGTCACCGCTTCCTCTGTCAACGCATTCAATATCGACATTATAAGAATTGGTCCACCAAGCCATGGAAAACAGAGTGGGACGCTGCCGAACCAATAGCTCCTCATCATCACTGGCCAGCAATTCTACAGGATTTTTTCCTTATTTCGCTGGACAATGCCATTTCAGGTAATGAACATCAGTTCAGTGATTGAATCTAGATGCAACATTGTTGAAGGAAGCAACTGTGTCTTCACTCTTGTTTCAGTGTTGAGATTTTTGGAGTCAACTATGCCATGCAAGAGACTTGCTATTTCAGAAACTGTGCCCCGAACAAGCATCTAGTGATTTGCATCTTGCTAACCTCCTTGTCTCTGACAGTCCTTTGAAGCTAGTCTTCTCATCTACCAGCTCAATACAGGTTGAAGTTCTTGTAACCACTTGTGAAAAAAACATACAGTTGTTGCAAAACATCAGACATGTTTTTGGTCAAAATACTTTTCTTGCAGCAATGTTTGTCAATAATGTTGCTTCAGTGAGCCAAGCAACAAATATATGGCATATTGTGCCCAACCAAACAGGAAATATGTGCTTGAACTCCTTCAAGCCTTCCTGGCATATTGCTTGCAAAGTCATACAGCTGGAAGGCTAACCTTTGTAAATCTAGTTAACACTTCCTTAGAACTGGAAGGATTTCTGCAGCTATGTCAGCCCCTTCTTGGAGGGGCTATCAGCAAGATAAAGGTGCTGTTCCTTTGCAGCTCTGTTTGAGTTGACATATCTAACACCAACAACCAGTTGTTCCTTTTGGCTCACCACTGTTGTAGTATCAGCAAAGGTGCCATAGAATTCTGATTGCTTTACTTCATTGGCAATCTTCATCAAGACTTCTTTGCCTACCAGGTCTATAAAATCGTTTTGTTAGAAGCAGCTATTGTAAGTAGTTGCATAGGTACCTTTTTCCTTTTGACACTTTGGCCATTGTGCAATATCAGCATTATTATGTCCCAGCAAGTTGACGAGTTTGATGAAGTCAAGATCTTTTCCTCAAAAGGTTAGTCCTTTTTTTACCAAGTGTTATAGTGACATCTATCAACGTTCTTTTTCAATTCTCTGCTTCAATATCTTTGTTCTGCTTTTTTGTTGAATAGATATGGCAGCAAAACTCACTGCAGGTAAAAGCAATGAGATCTGAAACTGAAGCTTTATGGCTTTTTGACTCAAAAGTAGGACATAAGTAAACCTGGTTTGTCTCCTTTACTGTATATCTTGTGCCATGAATGTATGCCTTCACAAAATGCCATCTCTCTCTCTTCTCTACCTGCCCCTGTAAGGAACAAAGCCCAGGCAAAGCAGTAAGCTAATTCTTTCTCAATGCTGTACTTGAGGTGAGGATATTTGTTGTACCAGGTCTTGACCAAATGGTTTTGATGCTTAAGGTGTTTGGATCTTACTTTTTTCTCTACAGGAAAGGTAATTATAGGCTAGTTAGGTTAGGTCCATGTTCTTTTAACTTAAGTTTCTGCAGATCAGTTGAAGTTTTGATTTTCCTCAGTCCTGGGTCATCTTCTACCATTGCCAGTGACCTGTGTTGTTCAGCATATTTTGAGAAGTTCCTCCTCTACTTGTTGCAATTTTTATATTAATAGGATTTAATGATCCAGGCTGCCTACAAAGAAAGCATCATATAAGCATGGTACAAATTCAAGCATAACATAACCAAAAGCAGGGTACAGAAGCACAAGCATAGCAGGATGCTGCATTGTCTTTCTTTTATTCTTAAAAAATTCCCATACTTCGTTAAGGCAAACACTAAGGAATCACTGGAACCAAGCTCAGCTGGCTTACACACTATTATTGACTTCCTTCATAAAGGTATGCATAAGAAGTTACAAGGCTTCCTTCTTTCATGCACTACTACACACAGAACTACTACTTGTTTCCTTTATGCACTACTACTCACATAACTATTACTTCTATATATCTTCTAATAAATTTACTACCTCCATAAAGCATACATAAAAAGATGCTAGACTTGCTTCTTGTATACATTACTACTCACTAAGTATATTCACTAACAACTCATGTCTTCCTCTTACCCAACTCTGCCTATAGGTTGAGCCTTTTAGGTGACCTGATAGCTCTCCAATTTGTGTTTCAGTTGGTTCAAGAAAGCCACTATCCATAGTACAGGTCCTGGTACTAGGTCCCATCTCAGACCTAGCAAGTACCCTAAGACCTTTGTTTGGTGTTACATTGCTATCAGTGCTTATGATGTTTGGGATAAAGGGAGCTGCACCTTTTGTAATATGGCTATGCTAGAGATCTGGAATCTGTTCGTGCAAGTTTAGTGGGAGATTTGTTTTGTGGCAAATCTGACCTGGGTGCACATTGGTGATCACCAGGACTGTATTTTGGAATGACAAGAAAGGTGTTTTCTGTTAGTTCTAATCGCTGATCCCTCTTCTGTTTTTATTGTATATGATGTTGGCTGCTCTGAATGAGTAACAACCGTTTTGGGATTCCAAGCACCTTACAGAGAAGTTTGAACACAGACACTATCACCTACTTCAAGAGGGGCTGAAGTTTTGGCTGATTTATTGTAATAATGCTTTTGCCGTCATTGCATTTTCTCTCGACTTTTAAGAAATTACACATCAAATGTTTAAGAAATTATACATGGAAGAAATTATGTGTAAAGAAATTACATGTGCAATATGTAGATGATTGACCATGCATGGTGGTGTTGGTTGCAACTGCTGACTCGTAAGGATTTGTGCTGGGAAAGCAAGGCCATCTACAGGTGTACTTCTATACTCTAGGAATCTCAGGTAGGGGTCATCACCATTTACAGATGCCTTTGTCAATCAGGTTCTTAGCAGTTTGGACTGATTTCTCAATTAGGTCATTTAACTGTGGGTAGATTGGGCTGGATTTGATGTTTGTGAATCCTCAGGCTTCTGCAAATTTTTGGAATTCTGCTGAGGAGTACTGCAGGCCATTATCTGATATGTCAAAGGTATTCCATATCTAACAAAATGAGTTTCAATTTAGTAATTACTGTATTGAAGTTAAGCTGCTCAACTTATCAACTTAAAAAAAACAACTCTGATAATCTAAAATGATCAAGATATCCACTCCATTCCACTTGAAAAAGGTCAGATGCAACCTTTTGCCAGGGAATAGGTGAGATAGAATGGTTTATTAAAGGCTCAATCTGATTTGAAGACGTATTCTTAGCATACGTTTTGCATCTCCAAACATCCTCCTCAATAGGGGCGTTTTTTCACTCATCAATGTGCTAAGATCTTACATCTTTTTAGATTCAGAATGAAATTCCGATTCTAAAGGCATGTCTATATCTTAGCTATCTCATTACTGAATTAATTAGTAAATTCACCATTAGACTACATCTTTTCTTTTTCAAACACAAAATAGCTTACCTTGTAAAGGTTTAGATTAGAAGCTATGGAGAAGGAAACATGGTAAGAAAACAATTCCTACTTCATAATGTATTGAATGTTTGTAGCTTGCACATTTTAATACAGCTCCACTATACTTTACCCCCTCCCAATAGTCAAATATATAGCCCAAATTATATTTTTTCATGCATTCTGGTACCCATCACTCTTGTTTGTCTGGTTCTTGTTTCATCACAGATGATTCAATTTATGGATACATAGATTAAAACAAGAAAGAAGCATTGGCAGAATCCATGGAAAGTATATAAGTTAGGCCATATATTTGCACATTAGGGGGATTTGAGAGTAAAGTATAGTAGAGATATAGTAAAAATATGTTAGCTACAATAATTCTGTGTATTATGAAGAAAGTACTGTTTTCTTAAGATGTTTCCTTCTCAATAGCCCACTTCTAGAACTTAACTGCCTACCCATACTCCAAAACAACAATGAGCATCCTGTCACTTATATAGGTAATGTGAAATAGCTTCTGCTTTTCTGATATAATAAATTTTTTACTACTCTGGTTGGCTACTATTGTGTAGTTGGTTTACTAGTTCAAATACTTAAGCTTTCTCATGTGTCTCCCAGATCTGGTAATCATACTATAATGCATCACAGCATTTGTATTTTGTGTAAGACCTTACTGGATTATGGATAGGGCATCTATGACAGGATGTTGTACAGGTTTGTTGCTAGGGAGGATTTTGAGTGGAGAGAGGATATAAAAAATAGGCCAAGAAAATGGTCCAGTGTGCCAACAAATCCAGACATATATGCTAAACTAAGAATATATAAAACTTACCAGATTTAAAGAAATGGTGTTTCTACTTCTTTGCTAATCTCAAGATTTTCTCTTTTCAATTCCAATACAAAATTGGATGATCCAACTTCATCAGATCAGTTTCACTATATTTCCACTTAACTTAATTATCACAGGATTCTAATGCAGAGAAGCAAAGTAAATACAAATGAATTAATCTTAAAGATGGATATGCCTTTGTTTCTTCACTTTTCCCTGATCAGCAAGTCCTGATGACTCTAACTCAGCAGCTGTGTTTCTTTTATGTGGAGGAGCATAAGTGAAGAAATTCTATCATTGCCCATGGCTGACCTCAATTGGCCTTTTACAATTTTTATCATACTGAAGATCCACTCACCTTCATCTGAGGTCATGGGTGGAGTTTTTCCAAAGAAAAAAGCTCTATAGACAAGTGGAAGAAGACATTTTGCTCTTTGGCCATAGAGAAAAATTTTCCAAAGCTCTAGAATTAGTCTGAGTCTACTCTAAAAGTTCCTGGAAGATTTCTATTTCTGATTAAGAAGAAGAAGGATTTATTGAAAAAAAAAACATATCAACAAAAAATTATTGCTGCCTCCCCTAAAAAGCAAAGCTTGTCCGTGGGGGAGGTAGAGTAAACAAAATCCATAAAACAAAGAATACTTGGCCACCGACACCACTAATACCATCACACTAAACAATAAATACAAAATAATATCATATATTATACTTCCTCTGGGAACATCATATCAACAAAACCCCACAATAAATAAATCAATTAATCAGTCAAAACTCATATTCAGCAAAAAGCAGTTCCTTAATGATTTTTCTAAAAATATTGGGGTCACCAATAGTCTTAATATCACTATTCAAACTATTCCATTTCCGCGTACCTCTATAAAAAACAGAAAAACATGAACGGGAAGATATACCTCTAGGTACACAGAAGTCCGCGCTACCCCTTGTATCATGAGAATGAACAGTAGACCTAATGGACAATAAATCACCAAAACAACGAGGCTGAGCATCCTGCTGCAGTCTAAAAATAAACCACAATACATAGAACTCACGAAGGCCTGCAGCCGGCAAAATTTTTAAAGTTGGGTAAATTTCTCTAACAGACATACGTGGAGATATACCGGCTAAAATTCTTACTGCATGATTTTGTAGAACTCTTATTGGTTTTAGGGTAGAAGAAAAAGTAGAGAGCCAAATACTTGAACAATAAAGTATATACGGGTGTATTAAAGAAAAATAAAGATGGCGAAGGACAGACTTGGGAAAACAATGTTGGAGTTTCTTCATTATACCGAGATTTCTTGCCAGAATTTTGCTAGTTAAAGTAACATGTTCCTTAAAAGATAGAGTTTCATCTATTACAATCCCAAGGTATTTAAAAGACGCAGTCCGTTTTATAACGCCATTGGGCATATCTAATTCCTTGATCCATGGGTAAAAGTTTGATGATCGCGAGAAAATAATAAAGTTAGACTTAGCCATGTTAATCCTTAATTTATTTACCCTCAGCCACGCTGTAATTCTATTAACTGATTCCTTCATGGAAATCTGCAGCAGCTCTGCTGTCTTAGCTGTGCTAATGGCTGTTGTGTCATCAGCAAAAAGTGAAACCGTTTCATTAGTCGGGTTTACCGTTAGTTCATTTATTCTATAGCAAAAATTATTTAGACAATTTGGTAAATCATTAATAAATATCAAGAATAATATAGGACCGAGAACTGATCCTTGCGGAACACCTATTTCAATACGCTTTCTTTCGGAAGAAGTATCATTTAGTTGGACATACTGATAACGATTACTTAAAAAACTTCTTAAAAAATTTAATGATTTACCCCTCAAACCATACACCTCACACTTCTTAAGTAGAAGCTCATGATCCACAGTATCGAAAGCTTTCATCAGATCTAAAAATATAGCACCTATTTTGAAACCTTTATCTAATACATCATTAATAATAGTTGTCAAATAAATCATCGCCTGTTCCGTTGTCCTTTTTCTACGGAACCCAAATTGTGTCTCTACCAGTAACTTATGATCCTCCAAAAAACTCATCATTCTAATACTAAAACACTTCTCTAAAACACGGGAAATAATGGGTAAAACAGATATCGGTCTATAGTTTCCTGGGTCATTTTGAATACCACCCTTATGAATTGGGGTTATACGGGCAACTTTAAAACAGTCTGGGAATTTTCCTTGACGAAAACACTCATTAATTAACCCACATAAAACTTCAGCTATAACAGGAAAAATACATTTAAGTGTTTTTAGAGTAATATGATCGCTACCAGATGAATTACTACGCAACCCATAAATAATTTTTTTAATTTCATCAACCGTTAGAAGTCTAAGGTGAAGAGACACATCAATTGGGTCCCTCAGTAAGGACTCGGACGATGGGTCACCACTATCAGGCACAACTGACATAGCTAAATTCAGACCAATATTCGAAAAATAACTCTGAAATTCATTGCATATGTCCTTTTCAGAATTCAAAGTCTTTCCCATTACACTAACTAATTCATCAGGTACACTATTTATTTTTAATCCAATCACTTCTTTTATTAGTCCCCAGGTTTTCTTAGGGCATCCTTCGACCTCCTTAAACTTTTTCTCAAAATATTTCTTTTTTTCATTTCTTAAAATTGTATTCAACCTATTTCGATAAATTTTATATAATTGCTTATTTTCTTGTGTCGGGTTAATTATTTGAGCTCTAAACAATTTATCTCTTACATTTATTTGCTTCAAAATCACAGGACCAATCCAAGGTTTTTTACTTGAGTGCTTTCTATTAAACGGTTTCAATATGACTACTTGACTTATCAAACTCTGCAACTTTTCATAAAATAAAACAAACTTTGAATTTGCGTCCTGAACTTCGCCTAGAACATCGTACCAATCCACCTTTTCTATATCATTTTTAAGTTTTACCATCGCACTTTTACTGATCACTGGAATCCTTGATTTTTTGCCTTTAACCACCTTCGTGACAGTTCTAAAGCTAGCTGAAACTCCAAAGTGGTCAGATACATCGTTGATAAGGACCCTGGGAAGACTCAAGGGTACATTAGAAAGGATGTTATCCAGAAGCTTAGCTGATGTTCCCGTAATTCTTGTAGGGATATTTATACAAGGATGAAACCCATTGGATAAACTTCTATTAATAAATTCAGTGCTAGCAGATGACTGATCAATAAGGTCAATATTAAAATCCCCCATAATAAAACATGGCATAGAGTTAATCGGAAGTTTCATTAATTGTTCTTCAAATAGGTCCATAAAGTCTTGGAGCAGGCTCTGTGGAGGTCTATATACTACAACAATACAAAAATTCAAATTCTCTCTAGTTATATGTAAAACAAAACACTCACAAACTTTCTCTCTATATATTGTAAGATCTTCTCTTATTGAAACCTTATAATCAGCCTGAATGTAAGCTGCTAGGCCTCCATGTTGGTAATACTCGCGATTCCTTACATATAAATTATACCCAGGGATATGTAGTAATTGCGAGTTATTATCATTTAACCACGTTTCAGTTAAAGCGATCACCTGAAAGACATTAGTATTTATTAATTCCGATAAAATGGTATCTGCAGAACAGGGAAGGCCACTGTTAACTCACTGCATTTTGAAGCATTTAGCTTCCCTACACACTCGAAAATGGGTAGAAGAAGCTGCTGAACTTCATCACATGATTTCTGCAGCTCATTACTAAATAAAGCTGCTGTCTTTTTGAATTCTTTGCTATAATAGCCAATCATACCCTCATTCTTACGGGCTTCTGGTCTTGCACCTTCATCACAAAATCTACATAGAAGACAATACCAATAGTGAATTCTTTGAATTCCAATTTAGAGTAACTTCTTCCATTGGATAACAAACTCTCAACTTTAAATAAAAGTTCAAACAGGGATAAAATCCTTTTAATAGACAGTGATAAATTTCACAAACAGTGATAATTTCACAAAAATACTAGATATTTTGGTAAAATTTATCACTGTTTGTCAAATTTATCACTGTCTATTAAAACGATTTTATCCCTATTTGAACTTTTATTTATCATCATGAAAAGGCAGTGTGGTCTCCAAAATTATCTAACTCTCAGCTTTGTTGGCAGGCCCAGAAGGATCTTTGAGAAAAGGCAGTGTTGTTGCCATCTGAATAAAAACTTCAACTTGACTAGCAGGCTCTGTGTTGCTGGGACAGAACTAGTTACTTTCATGTATAACCATGCCAATAAAATATCCAAGTCAACTGTCCGCAGATCTGTTGTTAGGGCATTGATCTGGCACATGATATTCCTCATGAACCTTGAACCTTGACTATCCATCTCGCCTGAACAAACTACAGCTCCCAACACTCATCTACAGACAACAGAGGGGCAATGTCATCATGGCTTACTAGCTACTGCATGCTGATTCCTCTTCTTATAAGCCTTTCCAACTTGACAAATCATCCAGGACAAGAGGGCATAGTAAGAGGCTGCTCCAAAAGAGAGCTCACAGCAGACTACACAACCACTATTTCTCCAATAGAGTATTGGCCCCCTGGAACAGTCTTCCCAATGCAGCTGTCACCGCTTCCTCTGTCAACGCATTCAATATCGACATTATAAGAATTGGTCCACCAAGCCATGGAAAACAGAGTGGGACGCTGCCGAACCAATAGCTCCTCATCATCACTGGCCAGCAATTCTACAGGATTTTTTCCTTATTTCGCTGGACAATGCCATTTCAGGTAATGAACATCAGTTCAGTGATTGAATCTAGATGCAACATTGTTGAAGGAAGCAACTGTGTCTTCACTCTTGTTTCAGTGTTGAGATTTTTGGAGTCAACTATGCCATGCAAGAGACTTGCTATTTCAGAAACTGTGCCCCGAACAAGCATCTAGTGATTTGCATCTTGCTAACCTCCTTGTCTCTGACAGTCCTTTGAAGCTAGTCTTCTCATCTACCAGCTCAATACAGGTTGAAGTTCTTGTAACCACTTGTGAAAAAAACATACAGTTGTTGCAAAACATCAGACATGTTTTTGGTCAAAATACTTTTCTTGCAGCAATGTTTGTCAATAATGTTGCTTCAGTGAGCCAAGCAACAAATATATGGCATATTGTGCCCAACCAAACAGGAAATATGTGCTTGAACTCCTTCAAGCCTTCCTGGCATATTGCTTGCAAAGTCATACAGCTGGAAGGCTAACCTTTGTAAATCTAGTTAACACTTCCTTAGAACTGGAAGGATTTCTGCAGCTATGTCAGCCCCTTCTTGGAGGGGCTATCAGCAAGATAAAGGTGCTGTTCCTTTGCAGCTCTGTTTGAGTTGACATATCTAACACCAACAACCAGTTGTTCCTTTTGGCTCACCACTGTTGTAGTATCAGCAAAGGTGCCATAGAATTCTGATTGCTTTACTTCATTGGCAATCTTCATCAAGACTTCTTTGCCTACCAGGTCTATAAAATCGTTTTGTTAGAAGCAGCTATTGTAAGTAGTTGCATAGGTACCTTTTTCCTTTTGACACTTTGGCCATTGTGCAATATCAGCATTATTATGTCCCAGCAAGTTGACGAGTTTGATGAAGTCAAGATCTTTTCCTCAAAAGGTTAGTCCTTTTTTTACCAAGTGTTATAGTGACATCTATCAACGTTCTTTTTCAATTCTCTGCTTCAATATCTTTGTTCTGCTTTTTTGTTGAATAGATATGGCAGCAAAACTCACTGCAGGTAAAAGCAATGAGATCTGA
>JAQQPU010027849.1:0-10816 GCA_029168905.1 Artemia sp. Kazakhstan ARC1039 | reverse complement strand
CCCAAAAAAAAAGTGTCACAATCACTTGAGAGAAAATTCGCCCAGCAAGGATTAAAACTCATATGTAGACAAACACTGTCCTTTTAGCTTACTGCGAAATTCATTTAGCTCATCAATTGTTGAAATTGCCTGCGTTAATGGTTCCCATACCCGAGGGCCAACATGTCTTATGGAAAAAACAGATCGCTTTGTAATAACCTGAGGTCGCCGAACTAGTGTTGATGTTCTAGTCGAGTAATTATGAAAATTAACACCACTTGTAAACATTTCCCTAAAACACTCAGGTAATAACGCGTGTGTATATTTAAACATAAAAAGAGCATTATAAAAACGGAATAATCCAGCCATCGGTAATATATTTACTTGATTATATCTATGTCTAACAGGCATATTATGATTATCTCCAGTTAAAACACGTAGGGCATTATTTTGTAAACTTCTAAGGGGACGAAGGTGAATTAAAAACGTGCTTGACCACACAAGACAACCATATAGAAGGTATGGGTGAACAAAAGAAAAATAAAGCAATCTCATAATGTCTTTCGGAAAAAAGTGCTTCAGTTTCCTCATCATCCCAACATTTCTGGCAACTTTGCCACTAACACATGAAATGTGCTCTTTGAAGTTAAGGCACTCATCAACAATCACCCCTAGATACTTTGTCGAAACTTCCCGAGGCAGAATATTTTCACCTAACTGTATTTTTTCAATCCAAGGGTAGTAATTGCTACTTCTCCCATACATTACAAAATGGGATTTTGCATGGTTTAGTTGAAGTCTGTTAACCCTCATCCATTTCTCAATGTTTAACATGCCAGTCTGAAGATTCTGTATAAGCATTTCCCCGGTTTTTGCAGCAACAGTTAGATGCGTGTCATCAGCAAAATAAGGCAAAATAGATTTTATTTTAAATCAAAAGACAGTCCATTGATAGCATTTCGCAGGTCATCAATATATATAAGAAACAGTAGTGGCCCCAAAACAGACCCTTGAGGGACACCGAATTCAACACTTTTAACTTGCGATTTAATTTCACCAGCACTGACAAACTGCTTTCTATCCTGGAGAAAAGATTCCAATAGACGATAAAACATACCTCGAAAACCACAATTCCTCAGCTTCACCAGAAGAATTCCATGGTCCACTGCATCAAAGGCTTTCACAATGTCCAAAAAAACAGATGCAACTTTCCACCCTTGGTCCAGAGCATCGTTCACAAAAGTCGTGAGAAAAAGAAGAGCTTGATCTGTCGACATTGCTTTACGGAATCCAAACTGAGTTTTACTAAAATACTTTTTATTCTCAAGAAAATCAACCATCCTGCCACTAATCAATTTTTCAAAAACTCTCGATAAAACTGGCAGCAATGAAATAGGCCTATAATCATTCGGCAAATTTTTTTCCCCGCCCTTAAAAAGCGGAACCACTCTAGCAATTTTCATAAAATCGGGAAAAACACCAACTTTTAGGCACATATTAAATAGAACACAAACCTGGTCGCATATTTCCGAGAAAACATACTTAAGTACACGCAATGAAAGGAAGTCAGCACCCGAAGCATTATTTCTCATGTTCCACAATGTGGTACGTAATTCACTAGCAGTTACTGGTTTCAGATATGCAGATACATCACTTTCCTCGGGTAAAAACTGGTGGTATGTTCCATCCTCAGAAAATTTTCTCGTGGAGTTCGCTATCCGTTTACCAACAATAGAAAAATGGTCACACATATTATCTACAATCGAAGCATCAGTGTTGAAATTTTCAGGTAAAATTAAACTTTTGGAAGGGCTGAGAACAGAGTGAATTACTCTCCACGTTCGCCTGGGATTACCTGCACTTTTTTTAAACTCATTTCGATAATAATTAATTCTCGCTTCTCGTAATAGGTTATTGAGTTCACAATTATACTTCTTGTATCTCACTTTCGCCTCAGGAGACACTACAGAATATTTATATAGCAGTCTTCGATTTGATATGGCCTTCATCAGTCCTCTAGTAACCCAGGGTTTTCTAGGGGTAACATGAAACGCCGGCTTTTTAATAACTGTACAACTTTCTTTTAGTAATTTAGTTATTTCTGAATACCACAATGAAAACTTTTCATTCACTTGCAGATCACTACTTTCTAAAAAGTCAAATTGAGTGTTCTTTAATTTTCTTCTGAATATGTTAAGAGCCTCAGCATCCATTTTCAATGCAGAAATTTGTGGTGGTATATTCATAGCTGTAGGGACACCAAACTCTCTAATAACAACAAGAACACCAAAATGATCAGAAACATCATTCAAAATAACATCAGCAAAATCATACTTCACATTAACAAATATATTATCCAAAAGTGATTCTGAGCGCAAAGTCACTCGACTACATATATTAACTGTCGGTCTTAAACCGTAACCCAACATAACATTTAAAAACTCACGAACTCTCGGGTTTACATTTACTGAAAATAGATCAAGATTAAAGTCTCCACAAACAAAGCATGGGCGATTTAAACCTGACAACTTATCCATTTGCCGCTCCAGCAAATCATTAAATTCCTGCACATTTCCAGATGGAGGTCGATAAACAACCACCACAAAGAAAAATTTTCCTGACTTACAAAGTTCAACCACCATTGATTCAAAAACCATCTCTTTATTCACACGGAGATCATTCCGTATTTTCATTGTAATATTCTTCCTGCAATATAAAGCCAATCCACCATGTAATCGTGATTCCCTATTCTGCGTCACACAGTCATAACTATCAATTTCAAGTAGACTAATTGTATGATTACGAAGCCACGTTTCATTCAATGCAAGGACATCCAACTCAGAAAACTTACATAGTTCGGTTAAAAAATTAAATGAACTAGAAAGACCTTGACAATTCAAATGGAAAATGCTCAAACTTTGCTGACCCATAGTAGATTTATTTCCAATATCAACTGGAAATTTATATTTAACCACTGGAAAATCCTCCATCGTTCCTTCATCATAATCCGGATTTAAGACCCCATTCCCCAGAACATCCCAACTCAACGAATTTCTCTCAAGTTTTTTCAGTCTATTATTGTCATAATCCAACTCATTTTTTCAAGACACAAGCTTAGGAGGCAAAAAAGGAAACTCATAGAAAAATTAACTCTACTTACAACAACCACAAGTGATCTCCAGTATCCAGGAGGGCCGCAATCAATAACAAAAGAAAAAAAACTGAAAAAAAGAGAAAATAAATTAAAAATAAAATTTATCATAAATAAAATACAAAATAAAAAGATACAACAAAACATAAATAGCGACGAAAACCACCCTGCCATTTCATCATAAACAATAAGTACAACAACATGGAACCCTCCATACAAGACAGTAGAACACGTTCCACCGTCTCGTACAAAAGAAACTCCCCGCCGCTGCACCCACTGCCCATACAATATAACAAAAAAAAAAACTCATGGAAAATAAAAAGGGAAAAATCTCACTCAAATTAAAAAATACAGGATAATGCAATCGAGAAAAAATATAATTGGTTTTCTTCATCAGGCACACACTTGTGCTAGTGCCGCTAACCACGAATACAAAATTCATCTTATAACAGCAAAAAATGACTAAACATCAAAACAAAACAAAATGAAATGCTAGAATCAACAATCAAGTAGCTCTGGTATTGGCTCATTATACATATATTTCACTTTTCCAACACCTTCTCTCTCAATCTGAATGAAGGGAGGAACAGTATTAGATACCCAAGCTGGAATACTCTTTCTACTCAATTTAGATTTAGTCTCGTAAAGTCTCTTCCGCGCTTCACGAACACACAATGGAGCATCATCGCTGACGTAAACATTATTCATAGCTGTATTTGAACCGAAAGTCTTATTCTTAAGTTTTTTCCCATTACGTAAAATCATTAACTTCGCCTCTCGTGATTTAACATTCACTTTGAAAAACTTTTGCTCTTTTTTATTCGTCACAATTGTAAATTCTGGAACCTTTGTTAATTCTAAACCATTGGTACATATTTCTTGAAATAAACTTTTAGCAGTGGCTACATCATCACAAACCGTATTCCACACAATAATGTTATTTTCTGTAGATAAATATTCCACTGACATTAATCTTGCCGACAACGAAGACGTCATTTCACGGTAATATTTTGCTTCAGTGGATACAATATTCATTTGCGTTTTTAGTGAAATTACTTCTTCATTTACTGCATCGCAATTTTTACCAACTTGAGCAACATTGGATTGTAAGATAGCTTGAGCATTTTCCACAGAAATTACTCGATTTTCTAGATTAGCCAATTTCGTGTCAATTGATTTTAATGTACTTTGAGACTCCGTTACAATTTCAAGAATTTTCGAGAAATCGTCCGCTAATGACTGGATCGAAGCACGATTTATTGACTTTTGCGTTGAAGATGAATGCCCAGATTCGTCATGCGAAACCGATCCAAATTGGTCCTCTGATTTACGTTTACGCTTATTCCTCGTCATCACAAACCAGTAAATAAAAAAATTAGAATATTCTTACCGGAAAAAGTACTTCTTATTTATCCACGTAAGTACCGTCGTGCAGTTCGCTAAGCCGTTAATGCACGGCTAACACATAAATTGCCAAACAGGAACTCCTCAAATCTTCGCATTGGAACCCTCAGCTAATAAATTGACTTCTGTTTATGCGTAATCATTAATTAGCAGACTCCTTACATAAAAAGAACTTGTTCGCATTCACAGAACAAAACTCCGCCCACTTTGCTATTTCAATTCATTTTATCTCACATCAACCTAGGTTAAAAGCACTAGCCAAACGATGTTACTCGGCTGATAGCTGATTCATAACGAATTGACACTTAAAAGCCACTAACTTGCTATTTTTCCTAAAATGGTTTTAACCAGATCCCACATCATTGTTATAGAAGTATTCGGCTGAGTATTGACGATTGATGGAAACTGGATTTGTTATTATTTTTTTCTTTTATATCTATTTATCTATTATTATTTTTACTCAGTTATTTTTCCAAAGATCATAATGCAATGCCCCCGGGGTTGACACAACCCCCAAGGCTTGAGAGCAAGAATTCTAAATTATACTCCGCGGGCATATAGGGTTTTTAGGGAAGAGGAGGTCGAATAAACTTCGGAGGTTGGAAAGTTTATGGAGGTTGGAATAAACTCATTTGATTGGAAAGTGAAAGCTCTAGCACCCTTTTTAAGAGTCATGAGTGATCAGAGGGTAGTTAGCCCCTTCCCCATGTCTATCATTTCCCAAAACACATCCAATCAAAATTTTAAGATAGCCGTTTTGTTCAGCATAGTTGGAAGATCTAATAAATATATCTTTGGGGATGTCAACCTCCCACCTCCCTACAGCCCTCAAGGCAAGGGCTGTAATTCATGCTAGTAGGACATTGTTAATATATAAGGTTTTTACGGAAAGGGTGTTTGTTTAAACCTTGGAGGGGCTCATTCATTTGGAAATCGGAAGTTGGTGCCTTTTCTGGAGTCGAAAGTGATCAGAAGGCAGCTGCACCTTCACAGATTCTCACCTTTCCAGACTACCCAACTCACAAAAAATAATCCAAATTATATTAACTTTATTGAACTCATCAACAGGGGAAACGGGACAAACTCCCCCACAAACACGCTATACAAAAAGAGGCGTACAGATGTATGTTCAAGCATATACACATACTTAAACCAATATACACATACATATATGCACATATACGCATTCTTATTAACAAATAATATCTTCGTTAGGCATTCCTTAATTTTATTTAATACTGATCTCTTTCCTTTGGGGACAGAGATCAGTATTGAAGCAAGTAGTACGTCAACATTTTTGTTGGTCCTGTGAACTTCGCTTGAATAAGAACCACGAATTTTTCACCCACATCTTTTACATGATTTAGTAAATAGTGAAAAATAAAATAGTTGACCCTCCCCCTGGGAAAGCCAGCTAGAAAAGTAAAAATTATAAAACAAAATACGGCGCTGCCTACTTTCTGGCCCAGACCTATTGTTAGAGTTATTATTTCTAGACTATGATATTGTCTACCTTTTTTTCTAGAAAAGCACATAGCCAGAACAACGTATTAAAAGTAGTGTCATTGGATCTTCAATTTAGCAGAAATGTTTTAACTGAAAGTAACCTTAAAATAGTTATTTGAAATATCAATAGAACGAGAGAGTGCGTTATAGATTTCAACTGTCATTTGGAAAAGCAATCTTTAAATTAAGGAAATCCTATTCCCAGAATAAATCACCTAAATTATGTTGTTTTGCTATACTTTAAGTGTAAAAATGGTTCAAAAAATTGTTAAGAAAGTGTTAAGTGTAAAAAGTGTAGAAATGGTTCATGAAAGAGCGGAAACTAAGAAAACAATTTTTTTTCCTAGCTATAAAAAGTTCCTATTGACTGTCACTAGCTCTAAGCAGAATCTCATAAGTTGGGCGCAGTATTATGGCTTACATAACAAATAGTAGTATAAGTAATTCATTCTTTCTATGAATATTCCTTATTGACAATATCTGTTCCCAAAAACATACAGCCGCATTTACGCTATTGAATTAGAGTTAAGGTTTTAGTTCTAGCACTCTAAGTCCATAAAGCTGTGAATTTGTCTGCAGATAATAATAGTACGAAAATAAAATAGAAATAGTTTTTTCTTTCGACTGAAAAATAGCCCCTATAAAATGACCCCTGGACATAAATTTTCATGGTTTGGATAGAATACAGGAGCTTCTGCATGAAAGGAATGGCAAAAAAACTTCTATTTCATACGTAGCTTCAAAAAGTTTCTTGATTTAGGCTGAGTGGAAGCAAAAGTGAAAAAAAATGGACCTGGCGGCTAAAAATGAATGTAACATTAGATATAAATACAATTAAAGATAACGGTTATAAATAAAGTTTAAAATGTGTTACTAATTTTTTCAACTTCTTGCTTTAAGGAGAGGGCATCTAAAATACATTAGGGGGAGGATGATTGTCCTCTAATCCCTTTTATATAAAAAATTTTTGAAATGTATTTTGTTTTCAACAAAGTGCAAATTATGTCCCGGTCTTGAGAAGGCGTGGGGGTCGTCAGCCCTACTCATGTTAATGTTTGCTCGTTTCGTGTTTGACTCGGTTTTTCATTGTAATTTCTGTTTGTTTTGGGTTTAATTTATTTGATGATGGTAATTTTTCGTAATTTTACGCTTAAAAAAATATTTGAATTTATTTCTACTCATTTTTGGCTTAATTGAGCTCAAATACTATCAGTAAGCAATTAAATAAAAAAAAACAAGTTTTTTTTCAACTGAAAGTAAGGAGCAAAATCAAACTTAAAACGAACACAAATCATTACGTATATGATAGGGGTTACCCCTTCTTCAAGACCTTGCTCTTTACGCTTAATTTTTTTTGTAGATTTTTTTAAAAAGCTTTTTATTCTTATTTAACGGCCGTTGTGTTTCCGGAGTCGTTCTTAAGGAATTAGGAAAAAAAGTCAATTACTTAGCGCAAACAGCAAGGTCTTGAGGAGGGGGCAATCCTTTTCATTTGCAAAATAATTTCTGTCCGTTATGAGCTTTGATATTGCTCCTTACTTTCAGTTGATTTTTTAATTCAATTTTTGATCGTTTTTAAATTATACCGGGAAATCTGGCTTCCCCTCCATGAAAAATTTCTTTCCCCCAAGGAAAAATTTGTCCGTAGAAATTTATTTTCAGGTAAAATACCACCACAAAATCCCCCTTCCAGGGAAATTCCCCCAAGACAATTCCATTCTAGCTGAAAAGCTAGAATGCTATCCTTCCAGAAAATTTCTTGCGGACAATCTTGGGTGAAAATTTTTTCTTAGCACACTTTCATTTGAAAAAGACTTTAATTTCTTAATGTTGTTAAATTTATGCCGATAATCCCCTCCTGGGTGGAAAAGTTTCCCAGAAAAAAATCCAGCCAAAGCATATTTTCTAGCAAAGTTGTTTTTTTTCAGGGGGTGGGGAGAGGTTCAAAAGAAACTTTATAAAACGCACCAATGAAATATATATATGCTCCCTTCTAATTTCTGGGAATATTTCTGGTCTATGCTGTTATTACGAAAGTAACGAATAAAATTAAACCCAAAAATGAGCTGAACTTATCCTGTACAGGCAGGGGAATGCCTTTCCTCATCCAAACCATCGCCTCAAGGTCGCAGAAACTTCAGGAGTGTGCACATTAGATCAGAAATTGAGAGTTCTAGTAATTTTTTATGTCCAAAGAGGTTTGAGACCAACCGGCCGCATGGGGTGGCATTTTCCTGGGGGTATTTCCCACGGGGGAGTATTTTCCAGGGGGAAAGATATTTTTATGGGGGGTATATTTTTCTGGGGAGGTTAGTAAACGCCGGCCAACAGTAAAATTATTCAATTTACTAATTTTTCAATATGAACCCATCTTATTTGGGTACAGCAGGTGC
The DNA here is from genome assembly GCA_029168905.1 of Artemia sp. Kazakhstan ARC1039. NCBI lineage: Eukaryota > Metazoa > Arthropoda > Branchiopoda > Anostraca > Artemiidae > Artemia > Artemia sp. Kazakhstan ARC1039. The sequence continues at coordinate 2,383 of JAQQPU010027849.1, read as the reverse complement.
CCAAATAACAGTAAGTTTTACAATTACCTTTGCGCCGCTGGTAACACTCTCATTGTTGCCAAAATAGTCCGTCAAAAGCCGTTTCAGTGTGCAACATAAGAGTTGAAACTAAACACTTGTATATGGATCAAGAAAACGTTGATAGCTAGGTCATTCTGAGAATACATTTAAATGCGGAAGGGAGTTCACACAATATTCAGCATGTGATTTCAAGAAAATTAAAAAACATTCTTGAGGGGGGAGGGGGTGGTATAGCCCCTTCACTCCACCCCACCCCCTACTCCTCTCCCGTGGGCGTGCGCCTGGTGTTCGCTATTGTCCTCATATACGTCTCGTTATCTACTTTTAGGGATACAGCTCTCTCTATGTTCACTTCATCTTTTTTACCTCTAACAATTGCTAGTAAATTTTTCCGTCCTATCATATTTGCTTACTGTTTTCACATTCAGAAAGTATGTGATCTATCGCTTAGCTTACATAGTCAATTGCTACCATTCATTTTATCTTTACTTTTAACTCTTCTGAGAGGAAGAAATTATACATAAAGAAAAATGTGTGAACATAAAAGAAACTTTCGGGGGGGGGGGGTGCAAAATAGGTTGATCCGATAAAATTATGTTAGGAGTAAGTTTAATTAACGTAAACTTGAGTTAATTAAGTAAATTATACTACTTTAGACTACGATAAAGGGGGGGGGAGCAGTTTGTCCAAGTGGTGGACAAACTTTTGACCATCTCTTCTTCACCATTTTCAATGATCTTTAGTGGTGGAACCTATTTCTTTTTTAATCATCTTTATTAAGCTTTTCTTTGTCCATTTTCCCACTTTTCTCAATTGATATTCCCAACTGTTCTATTTCATATAGTCCTTCGAAAGTTTGTCTATGATCCATTGGATATTTCCTTAAAATTTTTCCATTTTTATACCAAGCTCTTGCAGGTGATTCTTTTTTCCTTACACCCCATGGATACATTATCCATGGGCTTTCTGCTAAATATCTCTAGTTTTAATTTTCGGACATTTTTCTTTAACTGGGAATTTTTTTAATTTGATTTTTATGTAGCTTTAGTTGTCATGGAAATTCTATTGGAAAAAGAATTACCCATGGTCTGCTATGACGCAGTAACTTTTCCGAAAAATATTCCAAGATCCCATCGGAGCAGCTTTAAATCAAATTCTGGACCCTATCATTAAAGTACGCACTTCTGTTCCGAGCAATTAGCAATTATACTATTCCAAACAATTAGCTTCATTATGCTATTAAACTAAAAAAAAAACATATTTTTTGTACTGAAAATAACGAGCAATAATAAAACTTAAAAGAACAGAAAATGGACTACCCCTCCTTTATGCCCCTCTCTTCACGTTAAAGTTTTTTAGTACTTTTAAAAAAGATTATGATCCTAATTAAACTACCCTTCTGTTCGAGGAATCATTCTTAAAGAATTGGTATAAGAGGGTGAACTTTATCGTAAAGAGCGGAGTATAGAGTAGATGGTACCCCCCCATACGGACTAATTTCTTTTCGTTTTATGTTTTAATGTTGCTCCTTACTTTCATTAGAAAAAAGATGCTATTTTTATTCAATTTCAGATCGTTTTTTAAATAGTCCATCATTTCCCCAAACACATCCAATCAAAATTTTCAGATAGCCATTTTGTTCAGCGTAGTTGATTTCCAGATAGAAAATATATTTTTGAGGAGGACACTCCCCCACAACCCTTAGGGCAAGAGTTTTAAGTTATGTCCTGGGGGCATATAAGGTTTTTATAGAAGGCGTTGTCGTAGAAACTTCAAAACAGGCTCATTCGATTGGAAATGAAAGGGCTAGTGTCCTTTTTAATAGTCGAAAATGATTGAAGGGCAACTAGGCCCCCCCCACGCCCATCATTCCCCCAAACACATCCAATCAAAATTTTAAGATAGCTATTTTGTTCAGCGTAGTTGATTTCCAGATAGAAAATATATTTTTCAGGAGGATACTTTCCCACAACCCTCAGGGTAAGGGTTTTAAGTTATGCCCTGGGAGCATATAAGGTTTTTATAGAAGGCGTTGTCGTAAAAACTTCAAAACATGCTCATTCGATTGGAAATTAAAGGGCTAGTGCCTTTTTTAATAGTCAAAAGTGATTGGAGTGTAACTAGCCCCCTCCCACGCCCCAAGCCCATCATTTCCCCAAACACATACAATCACAATTTTCAGATAGCCATTTTGTTCAGCGTAGTTGATTTCCAGATAGAAAATATATTTTTGAGGAGGACACTCCCCCACATCCCTCAGGGCAAGGGTTTTAAGTTATGCCCTGGGGGCATATAAGGTTTTTATAGAAAGTGTTTTCGTAGAAACTTCAAAACAGGTTCATTCGATTGGAAATTAAAGGGC
>JAQQPU010027848.1:0-10816 GCA_029168905.1 Artemia sp. Kazakhstan ARC1039 | reverse complement strand
GTTTTCTTAACATGTCTCCTTATCAGGTGTCACAAGGCTAAACAAATATCCAAAATTCTGCTCAAATAACTGAAATTTCATTTTCAGAGCTAAAGCCAGAGAAAAAGAAACTGATAACTGAAAATTAAGGTAAAATGTTGTTTTTTTACAATTTCAATGGGTCATGTAGGCAAATTTCAGGACCCTCTAGAGGGAGAAGGAGTGGAGGTAGGCCTAGATACTTCAAAATACCTTCCTGGGACATACTTTGGCCTTTAGACCCATCCCTGAAAGTTTCATTGTCCTATTCTAACCCCATTCCAAAATAACCAAAAGTAGCTAAAACAGAATTTTACCAATAAATTTAGTTTGTCCCTACCTCACCTAGCCTAAGGAATCTTATGGGCTATTTCCTGTAATATTTGACAGCACACCAAATAAAAAAAAACACTTACTTAATGATTACATCCAGATATTCCTTTGAAATCTTCATGAGCAAATATATTGCAATCCATTCATCTTCTATATTTTCTCCATATTGAAGGTAACCATCAAAGGAGAGCCATCCATTACCAACATTTGAGGGACACATAACCACTCCCTCTCCACAATGCCAAAAATGGCCTAAATCGTTTTCTAGAAGTTTTAAGTTGGTTTTCACATCTTGGATGTAGTTAGGATAGGACTCTTTGCTCCAAATTTGAAAATTTAAAGTTGTTCCAGGGAAATCCAGCATTTCTGGCTGTTTGAATTTTCCGTAAATTAAAAGCCAAGCGTAAGTCTTCTCTGCCAAATATTTTTGGCCGATTGTGTATTTTTTTTATTTTTTGGCTGAATCGTAAATGAACGATTTCTATTGTAATTGTACCCGCGGATTTCCATGCGGATTGGCGCAAGAACAATTTTTCGCATTTATTCTTAATATTAAAAAGTTCAGTAGCGCTGAAAATGCAGCATTTTATTCTTGATAATCATATTTATATCAGATAATCTTTGCGAGATTATCTTTTTAGATTTTGAAATCTCATTAATTCAGTGGTTTGAACATGAGATAATTCAGTGACCTTGAAAACAATTTCTCAGACTAAAAAGCTATCACGACAATGTGACGTCACTGCCTGCTTGATTGGATACGATTTACGGATTATGCTTTGGACTATTTGCGATTGCAAGGTAAATTTTGCGCTATGGCGGAAAAGCTGATTCTGAGCCCTGTCCTGAATTTCCTAAGTCGGTCTTTGACTGATGGGGTCAAACAAAAAACAATTGAGAATGCAGCTGTTGCGTTTTTCAATCACGATCAATTTATGCAAGCAAGGAAGATTCTATGCACAGAGTTAAGCGTCACACCGCGAGTTCTGATTCATGCTAGGGATGAAGGGAACATTCTTGATATGTGTAAGAACCTGGTCTCACAGGCTAAGCAAAATGCCAGTATCCCGAAATTCGTGATTTTAAACCCAGGTGACCTCCCGACTGTCGATGAGGCAGTCAATTCTACAGTTGTGTCAAAAGTTAATGAACTGTCGAGAAAATTTGATGGTTTTATTACGAACGTCACTCGTCCCTCAGCAAGTGCCCCTCCCCCCTCGGCCTCCCAACAAAACCTGACCCCTAAGCCTTTATTTGCAGTTATTTTGAAAAATACACCACAACACCTGAAAGATCCATCTGAGCGTAAAGCGTATATAGACAATCTATGCCCTACTTCTGGTAGTAATATATGTGAACTCAGGTGTCAAAAAGATGAATGGAGGCTCGTCGTCTCGTCAAAGAAAGCTGCGAATCAAACAGCCGATACTTTAAAACGTTCTGATCCCAGTCTGAATCTCTCTGTCAAAGAACCACTCTTCGTTGCCGTTCTGAAGCAAGTTCCAAGGGATTTAAATGACACAGCACTTAAAGACTTAATCCGAAAGTGTAGCAAAATTGGACAATACAGAAAGTCTCGTGCGTTTCCAAACTCGGGCTGACTGACTACCGGTTCAAGAATTCGTTTTCATGCCCCGTCACTGTTTCAATTGCCACATGGTTGGCCACGTAGCTGCAAATTGTTTTAACAGTGCTATCTGCTCTAAATGTGGTGCCAGTGACCACAAGTCGAGCTCTGACTCTCCCTGCAAGAAGAATCCTTTCTGTGTAGATTGCAAAGTTCCTGGGCATACACACTAGAATGTTAGTTGTCCTAAAAATTGCAAGACAGTGAATCTATGAGCTCGCCAGTTCGGTTTTTATCCTGGAACATCAACGGCTCTTTTGCGAATAGATTTTCTGTGCTTAATGGTTTTCTTGTGAAATATAATGTAATTTTTATACAAGAACATATCATAACTAAGTATAGTATAAATTTTCTTGAGCTGCAGGAGTCTTCGTCTTACTATGTATCTGCTCAACAGCGTAAGAATAGAGGCAGGCCGTCAGGAGACCTCAGGACTTTAGTTTGTGTTTCCCTTCGCTCTAGCCTCTTCGAAACAAATGATCACTTCTTGGCTGTCTCAGTTGAAGGGTGTGTATTTATTAACGTTTATTTACCTACTGATTATTTTAGTGATGAATCCGAGCGTCGTTTTGCTATATCGTGTAAGAAATTAGATTCATGTCTTGATAAAGTTAAGCGTTTAGGGCTGTCGTGTGTAATAGCTGGAGACTTTAATTATAATTTAACGGAAAGGGAAACCCAAGAACCGCCGCGAACAATGAAGTTTCTGTTTTGAGTGAATACCAGCTATTAGACCATTTTCCAATTTCACCTTCCATTATAATTCACATACCACCCAAGCATACACACCAAACTAATCCTTGAACACCTCCACTTTCATGTGATTGTTCGAAAATTAATAGTGAACTTTTCAAGTCTTCTTCGGATTTTATCCCATATAAAATTCGAGTACCGTTTCATCTTCTACAGATTTCAGATAATTTATCGAAAAAAGAAACACGCCTTAGTTGGACATGTATTCTGCCAAGATTTGCCATGCCCTTCGTTTTTCCGAGAGCCAAAAAGTTCCTCTCCAAAGAAATTACAAAGGTATTATCTCGGGTTTTTCATCAAATCCTGATCAACTTAGATCATGGAGAAAAGCAAAATTTTGGTCCAATCTGTGAAAAGATTGAGATAAACCGTGATCTGGTATCTTGAATGATTTACGCCTCAGTACGAAAAGAAAATGGTCGAAGGCTCTTGCTTTTCATCGGAAGATGATTGTCGATTGGAACACTGCTAAAGCCATACATGACTGTACTCTACTTTTAAAATTTGTTTCCCAGTCACGTAACCACGCTCCCTCTGTGCATCCCTCTGATATTCCCGACGATGAATGGTATGCTCACTTTGAATCGGAGTTTTCGTTTCCTGATCCCCATCTTCAGGATCAGTATGATAAGGAATTAGATGCCTTCTTAGCTTCTTCGCCGAAAAGACATTACACCGTGACAACTCGAGCAATAGAAAAAGCAACCCAAAAATTAAAGTGGAAGTCTTCCAGCGGCTTTGATTATGTGGGAGCTATGCATTTAAAGAACGGAAGTCCTCTTTTAACCCAACACCTTACACTTCTAATACAGATGATATTCATTCAATGCGCTGTGCCCTCAACATCTGTATCGGTGACCTTACCCCGATCCCTAAGAAGGGAAAAGCAGTACCCATTGGACCTCGTTTCGGCCTTTCACCGTCGCTACCTCTCTTTGTAAGCTCTTCGAGCTTTTCTTTAGGGTTGAACTTGAAGCAACTTGCTTTGCACCCCCACAACAATTTGGCTTCAAACGAAGAACTGGATGTGCTGACGCTCTCACTGTAGTAGCAAACGCTCTTATTGATGTCGATTCTGCGGGAGAAAATCTAGTTCTAGCTGGCCACTACGTAAGACGCGCATTTGACTCACTCATTCACTTTGCAATGTTTCTTATGGCTGGTAGCTGTGGACTGAACCCGGATATAATTCGTACACTTAGGGATATGTATACACGGCTATCCATTCGACTGAAACATCCGCCAGATAAAAATTTGCCTCCGATTCCTAGGAAAAAGCTCATACCAGTCTTAAATGGCGCTCGACAAGGTGCAGTTTCTTCCCCCAATTTCTTCAATAATTACGTCCTTAAGGCTCAAGACCAATGCCCTGCTCTTTAATTTTGGCATCTACTAACCTGTTGTTTGTGTGTTACGCGGATGATATTCTGAATCTCAGTCGTACACTACAGCGAATCAGTGAAAGTTTTGCTATCCTTCAAGATGAATACCTAAAGGTTTGGCTTCAGTTCAGTTCGGCGAAGTCCAAAATAGTTCTTTTCAACTGGAAGAGTCCTACACCCCCTTCAATAGCATTTGGGAGCTCAACGGTTCAGCCTGATGGTCATATAGTATACTTAGGCCTCCCCATCAGGCCCTCTTTACGTCACACTAGATCTTTTCTCATCGAGCATCTTCACCGTCGAATTTCAGCATCTTACGCCTCTATTGTCACGTGCAAGTTCCGCTTCAATCTTCATCTTTTAGCTAGCCTGTTTAATGCAGTAGCCCTCCCCAATATATTGTGACATCGCCCATTTTGGAAAATATTTACAAATCTGGAAAGTCAAAAATCCGTTCGCTGTTTTTCCGTTTAGAAAAATATTTACTACGTCTACCACCTTGGCACAGAAATTCACCTATAGTTAAAAAACAGAAAATTGCAGACCCAGAAATAGCTATCTCTCGAGTTATTGGAAAACACAGTAGAAAAGTAGCTGGTCATGAGCTAGGCCCACTTTTAGTGCAATAGTTTCGTCCACTATTGATTTTTTTATATTTATGTATGAATATGTTGATGTTTTATGTGTGAATGTGCTTTTGCTTTGTTTGATTTTGTTCTTATTTTGTCCTTGGATTAGCTTCGTTTTGATTTTGTTCTTATTCTTATTTTATCCTTGATTTATTTATAATTGACGTTCTTATTTGATTTTTATTGGTTTTGTCGATTATTTGTCTCGTACTATTGCTTTCTTTTCTTTTTTCTTATATTTTGCTCCGTCCTTTTCATGTTTTTGTTGACGGGTTTTCAATAAATAAATAAATAAATAAAAACTTGGTTTTACACTTTTGGTTAAGGGTGCATGGGAAACCGTATGATTTTCCGTATCATGAAATTACACCCTTTTCAAAGAATTCCTGTTTGTCCAGATCTAATTAAAGTTGATGCTACATAATACGAAAAACCATGAGTTTAAAAAAAAAGCCGTATGGTTTATTGCATAAATTCTTGTTAAAAACAAGTCTAGAAATGCGGAAAACGCTAACTTTTTCCCGTAGGATTATTCATTTAGTGAAAGTTTTTAGTGCTTCCAGTTACAGATAATTGAATGAATGTTCAGAAGATATCTATTTCTATTGATTATATGACTTCAGTGCTTTTCAAATTGAATATATTGGCAATATCGTCCAGCCCTTAAAGAAAAGTGTGTGACTATCTCCACAAAAAAAAAAAAAAAAATCACAAGGTTTTCTATATTGTGCAATAGCAATTTAATTGAGTATGACCCTTGTGAGCTGAGAAACCTGGAACCTCCAAGCCGACATATAATACACTACATAAACAATCTGCGCCCCCCTCCCCCCTACCCTCTCTCTCTCTCGTCACTTCAGGAAACCCAAAAGATTTGCATTGTTTTAGATACATGCGCAAAAATAGGAGTGAATTTGAATTCTTTGAATAATTTAGAATCACGTTGCTGTCCATAGAGATCTTGTACGAAATCAATGATGAAATCAAAACAATATTTGCCTCGGATGAGCGACCAACATTTGACATCAGATCAACAAAATTAACACAGAATACGCTTCACTTATGAGTCCACTTCTAGATTTACAAATATATATGATGTGAATGACTTCATCAAGAATTATATATACGTTAAAAATCTACAGGAAGAGGAATTATTCAGAGAGGAATGTGGTGAAGTCAGAAAAAAATACAAATAATCAGGCCTAATTCAAGTGAAAGATCAAGTTTTATAAAATATTACTTGTTATAGTCAGGAGCATCCAGATTCGTATCGTCGACGAATTTTTAAATTTCATCATCTACTTCTGCCCGCAATAAGCACTTCTGAACAACAGTAGTGATTGTTTTATTTTGTGCTATTCCCAGAAGATGTTTATACCTCTGAGGGGAGTTGTCCAATTGATGAATTACCCGACGTCACCTTTTCATTTTCACTTATTCATAGCCTTAGCAACCTAGTCTCCTTAAAATTAATTTATAAACGTATATTAGCACCCTGAACTTGTAAAACCTCTAAAATTGAATTCATTTTGTCTCACTTTCATCTTAATTTTGCCCAAATTTTCATCTAGGATGCGTATTTCATCAGCATAATCTAAGTCCAGGAAAGTTTTACTTCCCCATTTGATTCCTCTTCTGTGTTCCTTAATACAAAGTCCATCAAAATGGTCCATATAAATGGGGATAGAACAAAGCCCTGCATAACTCCTGATTTAAACTAAACCAACTACTAACCTCATTTCCTACATTAACCGCAGCAATGTTATTCTCGTACATAGCACTAATCACTTTAATGTATTTGTCTTGTATATCATACAAGGATAGAACCTTGGCTAAAGCTCTTCTATCAGCTGAATCAAACACTTGCTCAGAATCTATAAAACTAATGACCAAAGGTGTTTTATAGCATCTCTAAGTCTAAAAAAGTATTATCATACTAAGTAATTTTCTACATACAGAAACCAGGGTAAGACCTCTATAGTTACAAAACTCACTCTTTTTACCTTTATTATACATGGGCTCAATCAGAGATTTTCAGTAACTTAAAACCCCAATGCCTTCCCAAGACCAGAACAAAATTTACACTTTACTGAAAAAAATATAAATGTTTTTACTTTTATGACTTTATTAAATCAAATAATATTAACATTTTGATTACTAAATATCAGTATATGTATATTAAACTGACAATGCACATTCATTTGTATTTTTTCAGTAAAGTGCAAATTTTGATGTGGCCTTGGGAAGGAATAAGGGTTTTGCAACCAACTTATGTTAATTTTTGCTCGTTTTAAGTTTGACTCGGTTATTTATTGTAATTTCTGTTCGTTTTGGGTTTCATTTATTTATCGATGCTGATTTGTGGTAGTTTTACGCTTGGTAGATTATTTTATTTTATTTTTGCCCATCTTTTGTTTAATAGAGCTCTATACTTTTCTTTGAAAAACTTATTTTGCGGAATTTTTTTTTTTAATTAATTTCTGTTCGTTTTATATTGACATAGTCTTTTTAAGGATTAAGAAAATAATACTTTAAATCTTTTCGTTTTTTAAGACTTTATAGTTTGGCCTGCTATTTGTATGCTGGAGAAAAATTTCAGCAATTTGTAACAACATACACCCTTTTAAAAATCTGGACACAAATAGTACTTTTTAATTTAGTTTCATACCTCCTCTAATTGACCTGAAATGGAAAACTTGATACCATTCGCAAAAACATCTGTTTAATTTCTTTGATAGCTTGGGTACACTTACGATATTTTGATTTAGTTAAATTTTAAGAGCAGAAGTAGCCCCGATAGTTTGAACATAATACCCTCAGTCGTTCCTGGGATACTGCTGAGATGCCTTATTGGGAATTAGCATTATCACAGTGCATTTTGATTTAATCTTAAGGCAACATTTAGTTTTTAAGCATAATGAGCAAATGGGAGGGTGGGCATGGGACGGTGGGAGTGGAAGGGGGATTGGTTGCCGTCCAATCACTTTCGACTATTAAAAAGGGCATCAGCCCTTTCTATTTTCAATCGAATGAGCCCTTTTCGTAGTTCCCACAACAACTCCTTCGATACGAAGTGCCCTGGTCTAGACAGCAACAACAACAAAAGATAATACATTATACCCACATCGATGTTTACTATAAAAATGTCAACCCTTCCAATCACTTTCGACTGTTAAAAAGAGCACTAGACCTTTCGATTTCCAACCGAATGAGCCCTTTTGTAAACGATAACGCTTTCTATAAACACCTTATTTGCCCGCAGGGCAGAAATTACAACCCATACCATAAGGTCTGTTAGGGTGGTTATCATCCTCTAGAACTGAATTTCCAGAACTGTCAACTACGTTAAACCAAATGACTATCTCAAAATTTTGATTGGATGTGTTTGGGGAAATGGTGGGCGTGAGAGGGGCAGTTGCAGGGTAGTTGTTCTCTAATTACTTTCAACTATTAAAAATGGCCCTAGCCCTTTCAAATTCCAATCAAATGAGCCCTTTTGAAGTTTCTACGATAAACCTTTTTCCTTGGGGCTCTGGGGGGTTTGTCATCCAAAAATACATAATTTCCAGAACTTTCAACTACGTTGAACAAAATGGCTATCTTTAAACTTTGATTGAATATTTTTGGGGAAATGGTGGACGTAAGAGGGGGGTTAATTACTCTCCACTCACTTTCGACTATTAAAAAGGGCAATTTCAATTTCCAATCAAACGAGCCCCTTTTGAAATTTCTATAACAACTTTCTATATAAACTTTATATGCCCCCAGGGCATAACTTAAAACCTTTGCACTGAGAGCTCTTAGGGGGTTATCATCCTAAAAGGCCTAATTTCAAGAACTTTCAACTACGTTGAACGAAATGGATATCTCAAAATGTTGATTGGATGTGTTTGGGAAAATGGTGGGCGTGAGAGGGGCGTTAGTCACTCTCCAATCACTTTCAACTATTAAAAAAGGCACTAGTCCTTTCAATTTCAATGAACCCTTTGAAGTTTCTACGCTTTCAATAAAAAGCTTATATGCCCCCAGGGCATAGCTTACAGCCCTTGTCCTGAGGGCTGTAGGGGAGGGGGGTTTTCATCCTTAAAGACCTAATATCCAAAACTTTCAACTACGTTGAATAAAATGGATATCTAAAATATTGATTAGATGTGTTTGGGGAAAAGATGGGTGTGAGAGGGGATTTGTTGCCCTTAAATCACTTTCGACTATTAAAAAGGGCACTAGCCCTTTGAATTTCCAATCGAATGAGCCCTTTTTCTAGTTTTTATGACAAAGATTTCAATAGAAAACTTATATGCCCCCAGGGAAAACCTTATAACCCTTGCCCTGAAGACTGTGGGGGGGGTGTCCTGCTCAAAGGTATAATTTCCTGAAATTTGAACTGTGTGGAACAAAATGGCTATATCGAAATCTTTATTGGATGTGTTTGGGGAAATGGTGGGCGTGGAAGGGGTGTTAGTTGCTTTCCAATCACTTTCGACTATTAAAAAGGGCACTAGCCATTTCAATTTCCAATCGAATGAACCCTTTTTGAAGTTTCTACGACAACGCGTTATATAAAAACCTTATATGCCCCCTGGGCATAATTCACAATCATTGCCCTGAGGGCTGCAAGGGGGGGGGGGGGTTGTAATCCTCAAAGACCTAATTTCCAGAACTTAAAACCACGTTGAAAAAATTGTTATTTCAAAGTTTTGATTAGATGTGTTTGGGGAAAAGGTGGACGTGAGAGGCGGGTTAGTTGCCTTCTAATCATTTTCGACTATTAAAAAGAGCCCTAGCCCTTTGAATTTCCAATCGAATGAGCCTTTTTTGAAGTTTCTACGACAACGCCTTCTATGAAAAACCTTATATGCCCCCAAGGAATAACTTACAACCCTTGCCCCAAGGGCTGTGGGGGACTGTCCTCCTCAAAAACATAATTTCTATCTGGAAATCAACTACGCTGAACAAACTGGCTATCTCAAAATTTTGATATGATGTGATTCAGGAAATGGTGGGCGTGGAAGGTGTGTTTGTCGCCTTTCAATCAGTTTCGACTATTAAAAAGGGCACAAGCCACTCCAATTTCCAATTGAATGAGCCCTTTTCGAAGTTTCTACGACAACTTCTTCTATACGAAGTGTCCTGCTCTAAAGGAAAAACTAATAAATAATAAATTGTCCCAGCATCGTTCTTATATGTCCCCAGGGCATAACTTAAAACCCTCGCCCTGGTGGTTGTGGGGGAGTGTCCTCCTCTTTACTTAGTCCCCTCTCGAGTGTCCCCGTTCTTTACTTAGGCAGCGCGATCGCGCTGCCTATAATTTATACAAAAACTTTCTATATAAACCTTATATGCCCCAGGGCATAACTTACAACCCTGGCACTGTGGCCTCTGAGGGGGTTACCATCCTAAAAGACCTAATTTCCAGAACGTTCAACTACGTTGAACAAAATGGATATCTCAAAATTTTGATTGGATGTGTTTTGGAAAGTGTTGGGCGGGAGAGGGGCATTAGTAGCTATCCAATCACTCTCAACTATTAATAAAGGCACTAGCCCTTTCAACTTCCAATTGAATTAGCCCTTTTGAAGTTTCTACGACAACACTTTCAATAAAAACTTTATGTGCCCCCAGGGCATAACCTACAACCCTTGTACTGAGGGCTCTGAGGGGGCTATCATCCTAAAAGACCTAATTTCCAGAAATTTCAACTACGTTAAACAAAACGGATATCTCAAAATTTTGATGGGATCTCTTAGGGAAAATGGTGGGCGTGAGAGGGGCGTTAGTCGCTATTCAATCACTTTCAACTATTAAAAAAGGCACTAGCCCTTTCAATTTCCAAATGAATGAGCCTTTTTGAAGTTTCTACGACAAAGCTTTCAATAAAAACTTTATATAACCCCAGAGCATAACTTACAACCCTTGTCTTTAGCTGTGGAGGAGGGGTTGTCATCCTTAAAGATCTAATTTCCAAAACTTTCAACTCCGTTGAATAAAATGGCTGCCTAAAAATTTTAATTGGATGTTTTTGGGGAAAAGGTGGGCCTGAGAGGGGGGTTAGTTGCCCTTAAATCACTTTCGAC
>JAQQPU010027847.1:0-10818 GCA_029168905.1 Artemia sp. Kazakhstan ARC1039 | reverse complement strand
GCTGGCATTGATCTCCATCCCGAACGGCTTTGTGGTATCGTAGAGTTTATCAGCTTGTGCCTGCAATTCTTGTGTAGAGTTGGCTAGCTCATGAATATCATCAGCGTAGGCAAGATTCTCTATTAACACCCCTCCTATTGTTGCGCCATATTCCGACTGCATCATCGACAGAACGGCATTTAGAAAGAGGTTGAAGAGATGTGGTGATAAGATGCAACCCTGGAGTACTCCTGACGAAGTTGTAAACTCTTCTGACAACCCATCAACGGTTATTACTTGGCCTCGGAACTGGTCGTACAGACTCTTGATTATTTGGACTATCTCATAAGGGATACCGTAGTGAAGGAGGATATGCCATAGTCCTTCGCGCCATATCAGGTCAAATGCCTGACGGAAATCAACGAATAGTTGGTAGAGTTCTTGGTTGAATTTGATGTGTCGTTCCATGAGTTGCCGAACGACAAATATCTGATCGATTGTTGATCTTCCAGGGCGGAAGCCGGCCTGATATTCTCCAATGGCAAAGGCAGTTGTTGCTTGAATGCGTCGGAGTAGGATTTTTGTCAGGACACGTGACTGATGGCTCGTGAGGCTGATCGGACGGTAGTTTCCGCACTCTTTCTTTGACCCCTTTTTGTGAATGGGTACAATGGCAGCCTTGCACCACTGACGGGGTACGTGGCCGGTTTCCCACACCGCAGACACAATGGCATGGTACAGATCAGTTACATCATCCGATCCGACGTTAATGAGTTCAGCGGTGACTCCGTCTGGGCCAGGGGCTTTTCCTTGTTTGAGCGTCTTGATTGCTGACTCGGTTTCTGACTTGAGTGGGGGTGGTGGTCTGAGTTCTTGGTCGGGTATGGGGAAGCGGGTTAGTATTTTAGGATCCGCAGCTACTGGGGGATTCAGTTTATCGTTAAAGTATTCTTTCCATCTTTCAAGTTTCATCTTTGAATCGTAGATCTCATTTCCGTCTTTGTCCAGGATCACTGATGTTTGCGGCTCTTTTTTACGGCTTAACTCGCGTACCATTCTGAAAACTGCTCCGCTATTCCCCTTCTTGGACAGTACTTCGCAGTCTTCGCATTTCTTTCGCAGGTGGTTACGTAGTGCCTTTCTGATCTCTCGCTCTACTCTTCTCTTGAGGAGCTTGTAAGTATCCCAACTGTGACGGTCGGATTTATTGCAAAAAAGTCGCTTATCCTCGCATAGCGCAATGATCTCATCTGTGATCCATGGTTTTTCATTTGGAGTTTTTCTTCCAAGGACGTCATTTGCTGTCTCTATGATAGCTGATGTAGCCTGCTCGGTCAGGGAGTCTATCTCATTAGCAGTGGTCAAGGAAGAATGATTTTTCAGGATCTCTCGGAATTTTTCAGATAGAGTGGAAGTGTAGGTCTGCCTTTTTGCGGGTTCCCGCAGCAGATCCAGCCGGAATCTTGGGATTTTTGTTGCTTTTTGCAATTTTCTCATTCTTAGCTTGAGCCTTGACATCAGGAGAGCGTGGTCAGAGTCGAAGTCTGCTCCAGGTAATGCTACTGTGTCTAGTACGGAAGACTTCCAGCGCTTTGATATCAGGATATAATCAATCATGTTCTCGGTTTTACCGTCTGGGGATCTCCAGGTCACTTTACGTCGATGGCGGTGTTTGAAAATTGTGTTCGTTAAGAATAACTCGTTTTCTCGGCAGAAGTCGAGCAATCATTCCCCTCTCGCATTGAGTTTTCCGTGACCAAAAGTCCCCATTATATCGGATCGACCGGTATTATCCATACCTACTATAGCGTTAAAGTCCCCCATGACAATCAGTACGTCTTTCTTATGGATTTGGTCAATGACGCTTTGTAGTGTGAAATAGAATTCATCGCATTCTTCCTCACTTCTGGCGGAGTCTGGGGCATAGACTTGGACGACAGAGATATTCTTGGCAGCTCCCTTTAGTCGTAAGACGGCTATTCTTTCTGAGACTGGGGTGAAGGAGATTAGAGATTTTTTGGCAGTTGATGATACGAAGAATCCTACACCTTGTCAATGAACTCCGTCCTTGCAGCCAGACAACAAGAGGGAGGCTCCAGAGAGGTTTTCCTCACTCGTTCGGGGGAGGTGAGTCTCAGAGAGCCCAATAACATCCCAATTGTACCTCTGTAGTTCTCTAAGGGCAAGATCTAGTTTTCCCGGTTTGGCAAGTGTTTGGATGTTTAGCGTGCCAAAGTGTAGGGAGGTTTTTGTCGGAACGGAACAACCGTGTGGTTTTTCACCCCGGGTGGGGGTTGTCCTAGGCCTAGGATCGTCGGCTGCCCCGGACGCGGTAGCATGTAAAATCGCATTATTATCATTCAAGATTGGTTGTTCGTTGGTTACCCCGGACGCGGTAGCATGTAAAATTGCATTTTCATCCATGAAAATTGGTTGTTCGTTGGTTACCCCGGACGCGGTAGCAGATGTTCGCATAATACTGGACCCTTTTTTCATGATTTCAAGAGAGGTGGTTTCTTGGCTAAATGGCGGCAAGCCACTCCCCTCCACCACCTTGCAGAGGCTGTTGTCTGTAAATCTGGATCCTCCGCCCTTTGCAGTTGTCCTCCTATAGGGGATCCTCCCACGATGGTGTTCTGCTTCACCATGCAATTTAACCCATTGCTGGGAGAAGGTTTGTAACTGACGGGACGTGTCCACACGCCGGTGGGCCCTGCTGAGTGTACATTTGAGGGGCCTTCTTCCTCCTCCGCCTGTATTTACGGCCCCCGGGCGAGGGTGCCCCAGTTTCAATTAAGGACCCCCAGGGACTGGGTCCCCCCTTGGTCCGCGCCTCCTACTCAATGGAGGTACCCTACATATCTGTAAGGCGTTCCCCTATCCGCCACCTGGGGACGCGCTGAGTGGCCTGGGGGAGGCCCCTACTGAGAAATCTCAGTAGGAAATCTCAGAAAGAAATGCCATCCTCTGAAAGAAATGCCAAAAAAAGGGCCATGGAAACTTTGTGCAAATTTCTGTCCCTACACCTTATCTACGAGTGCAAATGAAGAAGTTGTTGTTTGAGTTTATTCTTTGGTGTTGAAGTGTTTTTGTTTTTCTTTTCTCCTTTTCCTTACTCCGCTTTCCTTTTTTTTTGTATGAGCGGGCACAAATAAATTATTATTATTATTATACAAGAGTCTGTAACCACTATGGTATTTCTCCAATAGGGTGATTGTCATTTGGAACAATCTTTCTGATATTGCTGTCACCGCTCTCTCCATTGATGCCTTCAAGATTGGTATTGACAAGAATTGGTCCATTAAACCATGAAAGACATAGTGAGATGCAATTGAGTCAATGGCTCCCCATCATCACTGACCAGCAACTCAAGGATTTTCCCTTATTTTGCTGGACAATGGAATTTAAGGTAATTATCTTTACCTTTTTAAAACCAGCTTGTTCTATATTTAGCACTAAAGACACCTAGGCTAGTTTTATGCCGGCAATATATCTGTCACTTACCTTGTCTTTTTTTCCTTCAAATGGCCAAGGTATCATTATTTTGTTCTCTATTTTGAAATTTTTCTGTCGTTGTTTTATAAGGGTTGCTACCATGGCAAATACGTCACAAAACAACCCCAGCCCCTTGATTAGCCCTAGGCTATATAGAAAAGTTTTGCTGATTCTATTAGTTTGCATTATTGTTTTGTGCTTATTTCTTATCACAATAGGCATAAAAAACAAAATAATGCTGATTAAAAAAAAATCTGCAATATTTTGCATATACTACTACTACTTACAACTCACCACAGCACCAAGCTGCCTGAGGCCAACACAACTACTCACATTCCTTATCCATCCTAATCTATTCAAAGCCTCCCTCTTTACACCCTCCCAGGAAGTTCTCACTTCCCTTAAATCTTTCTTTACAACATCCTCCCATGCCAACCACAGATGACCTGCTTTCTGTTTAGTCCTAGATGGTTGGCCAAAAAGAACAATCTTTGGCAATCTATAATCCTTCAACTGCAGAACATGCCCTAGCCATTACCTTAACTTATCATCATTACTCAAAATTTCTCTCATTATAGCCTAGTCCAAGAAAGCAATGTTGATCCACACTTTTTACACAGCCTACTGTTTGGAGTATGGCCAGCCAAGTACTCAATACAATCCATAGGCTATTTCTCTGGAAAATATCTAGCAAACCTTCTTCTGATTTTTAACAGGGTAAGGGAAGCTGTCCCCTTGATCAATCTTTTTGTTACCTGACAACACCTTGTCATCTTCACTTATTCCTGACCTTAGTGAATTTGTCTTCTTAAGATTAATTTTCAAACCTATTCTAGCACCCTGAAATTGCAAAATCTCTAAAAGTTCATTCATTTTGCTCAAGTTTTCATCTAGAATACTTAAATCCTTGGCATATTCAAAGTCCAGGAAAGTTTGTCTTCTCGATTTGATTCTGTGTTCTTCCATTGCCTTTCCTGTGCTCCTCAGACAAAGTCCATCATTATGATCCATATAACTGGGTATAGGACGCAAACCTGCTTAAGTCCTGATTTAAATACAAAACCAGCTACTAAACGCATTTCCTACCTTAACTGCAGCAGTGTTATTCTTGTCCATAGCACTACTCAGTTTGATGTATTTGTCTGGTATACCATACAAGGATAACACCTTCATTAAAGCTCTTCTATCAGCTTAATAAAATTCCTGCTTATTATCAATGAAACTGAGTACTAAAGGTAATTGATGATTCAGGAACTTCTCATTTATTAACCCAAGAGTGAAAATTTTGTTGACAAATTCTCTATCCTTGCTAAAACTGCACTGTTCTTCTCTTAATATTTTGTCTACAGTATCTCTTAGTCTAAAAAGTATCATCATGCTAAATAATTTACTACCTAAAGAGACCAGAGACCTAATCCTTCTATAATTACCACATTCACTCTTGTCACCTTTTTTGTACAGGGGTTTAATTAGAGGTTAGTTTTTTTATACAGGGGTTAATTAAATATTGTAAACACAATGAGTATTTGTGCTTTGCAATAAATTTATATAGCAAATACCCATTTGACAGGTTTCCATGTACAGTCTATAGCAGTGGGTGAAATATAATGCACCAGTACCTAACTTTGATTTACTCCCAACCAGTTCAAATAGTTTGCCCAAATTATATTTACTTCATGAGTTTCTGAATTATACTTAGCCTAATTCTGAAAACCTGATGTCATGAATGATATTGGTTTTGCTGTGATTTAATTTTCAATGGGTTACAGATTCTTATATAAATTCCTGCTAATTTATTTTCAAAATAAATATTTATTATTAGGAATAGTAAAAATAATCATTAAAATTCTCTAACCAGTTACAAAATACAATTTTTCTCACTAGGAAGTTTTCTTTGGTGAATCTGTAGTTGGCTATATAATTTAGGTAGGATGAAAGCAAAAACATGATTGAAAAACATTAGCAAAGGTTTTGAAAAGGGGTTAAAAATATATCACTAGTTTCTTCTTCTTAAAAAAAAGCACCTGGAATCCTAAACAGACTCCTTTTGGCTTCTAACTGCACTTTCTTCTTCTTCATAAGAAATCACTTGGACTCCATCATTTGGTGTCTTTCTTGGCTTCCAAGTTGGTGGATTCTCCTCCATTGCATTTAATATATGTTCTTCCAAGGGAGGGGGGGGGGGTATCAAAAGGGCCAAACAAGGGAAGTGTAGGGTCCTGCTACCATTTCCCAGCAATTTAAGAGTAAACTTGGCAGGTACCTCTACAGCTCTTGCAACAGGACCCTCCCATTCTTCTGCTTGTTGACCCCTCTTCTTTAAATTTACAATACTTGTGAACAAGTTACTCACTCAAAGAACATCTAAATTCATTAATACACCAATTGCCTCTCTGTAAAACTTCTTTTCAATGGAGGCTGGCAAGGGAGCATCCACAATCAGGTT
Organism: Artemia sp. Kazakhstan ARC1039; assembly: GCA_029168905.1. NCBI lineage: Eukaryota > Metazoa > Arthropoda > Branchiopoda > Anostraca > Artemiidae > Artemia > Artemia sp. Kazakhstan ARC1039. The sequence goes on along the minus strand of JAQQPU010027847.1, from coordinate 4,898 downwards.
AATATCTAGTGGAAGTTTAAAATTTTGGGATAATGTATGCAGTTTATAAATTTCAGGAGTACTTGCAGAGCACCCAAAGAGAAGGTGTTGCAAAGTTTCTTTAGTCAAGTTGGAGAGTCTACAATTTGGGTCACTATACTGCTTCCATCTGAATTCTTCTCTTCTCAATATTACTGCTAAGGTTTTTATTTTAAAGTATGCCCAATTAATTTCAGTCTCTTTGAAAATTGGAGCCAAAGCAGGAGGAGGCTTTCTATAAGGATGGCAGTTTCTAATTGCATCTCTAAGTGTGATTGAATAATTTTGAGCAATCTGTGGGTTGATGATACTAGTTTAATACTTATTTAAAACAATTCAAACCTCATTTATTAGGCAACTTAAATACAAAGGAATTTCTTACCATTTTAATTTAACTGTGTTTTTTTAAAACTATCAACTAAAATAGCACTGAATTTTGCAATTTGAACTTTGCCATCAACAATTCAGGGTATATATTTGTATATTAGGGGGTATTGAAATTTTGACAAAACAACATTTTACCTTAATTTTCAGTTAGCCTATCAGTTTCTTTTTCTCTGGTTTTAGTTCTGAAAATAGGCCTACAATTCCTGTTATTTGAGTAGAATTTTAAGCCATATTAATGTTTTTTTCAAAATTTAAGAAATGTATTTGCATATCTTTAAACCAATATAAATTGGGATTGAGCAAAGTTGTGAAGCTGAAAATAATTTTGTTGTACTTCATTTAAGCAGAAGATCTATTTTGCAAGGTTTTAACTTTATAATAAATGGATTTTTAAAGATTGTCAAAGGTCAGGACCCTCTAGAGAGAGGAGTAGAGGTAGGTACTTCAAAATATCTTCCCTGGACATACTTTAGCCTGTAGGACCATCCCTGAAAGTTTCATTTTCCTAACCTAACCTTTCTCCAAGATAGTCAAAGTAACAAAAGTAGAATTTTGCCAAAATGATTAATAAATTTGTAAAGAACATAAAAAAAAGTTGTAAAGTAGTAGCCTATGTTCACTTTAATCATAAGTCAATAATATGAACTGCAGAAAATTACCCAAATTTGTTTAACAGTCCCAGAATCATTTTATTAAGTGAAATCCTATACATGAAGAGCTTTTATAGATTATATTTACAGATCTTCAGAGTTGACTTTATATTAGTCTAGAAGAAAACTTACCCAAAACAATTGCTCGTTTCTTTTATTTAAATTTGCTTGCTGCAGATTGCCTGTCGAACAATTTTTCGTTCAGCCAAATAGTCAGTCAAAAATTAGGGCTCATAGTGTTAACCCAGTCGCTTGTCCGATGTGTGTGGAAGATGATGAGACTACTTACTTAGTTCCTTCCACGCTGCCTGGTGCATAAGGCGACACCGGTGCCTCTCTACGACGACCTTCGAAGGGCTCGAGACCACAGATCTTCCAAAGATGGCCTCGCCAAAGTAGCCTCTTTCTGTAAGGATCGGCCAAGCGTCGTTCTCTGACGTCCACATCTTCTAATGCCGGGGGGAGGGGACCAAACATCATGGAGGAGCCTGTCATTGCCCATACGGACCATATGACCCCATTATCGCCATCTACTAATTAGGATTTTTTCAACTATTTACGGTTGTTCCGTCCTTTCACGTATTCCGGCGTTCGTAAATTTTTCGGACCAGTGGATCCCCAGGATGTGCCGAAGACAGTTATTTTCGAAACATTTTTTTCGTTTCTCAAAGCTTTTTCGTCAGTGCCCATGTCTCATATTCATAAATCAGTATAGGGAGGGACATTGCTATTTAGGAGTCGGAGTTTGAGCTTCAGAGAGTACGCAGCATTTTTTCAAACTATTCTTAACTTGGTAAAAGCATTGCCTGCACAAGCAATACGTGTTGTAATTTCACGCTCGAGACTTCCGTCAGATTTGTTGCGGCTTCCCAGATACTTAAATTCTGTATCCTCATCTAGCTCATCTAAACGAACATTCAGTGGCCTGGCTGGGGTTGTATTTACGTTTTTACTCATAACCTCCGTCTTTTGAGTACTAATGGACACGCCAACTCGCCAAGCTTTGTTCGAGAGCTCGGTGATGTTCTGTTGCAGGTTTACTCTTAGATGAGAGAGGAGCGTAATGTCATCAGAAAAATCAAACATCAAAAACACTACGCCTCTCATTCAATTGTATCCGTCCAACAAAATGACAGGACTGCAGTCCATAGTCAGTGAGAATCGGAAAGAGTAGTGGATATAGGATATAACCTTGTCGTACACCAAAATTGATCTGGAACCATTCCGTCATGTCTCCATCATCGGTTCGTATGGTGGCTAGCTGGTCATTATATAAAGCAACAATAATATTAATAATTTTGTCTGGGATTCCATAATATCGTTGTATTCTCCATAATGATTCCTTACGTAATGAATCAAACGCCTTTAAGAAATCAATAAATGCTATTAATATTTAAGTTTACCACTCATTCGATTCTTCAATTAGAATTCTTAGGCTGAATATCAGATCAGCACAAAATCTACCTGACCGGAACCGTGTTGCTAATCCTTCGGGAGCTCGTCAATTCTCGACTGAATACGATTCAGGAGTATTTGACAGAGAACTTAACTTTCTATGGACTGTGGGGTTGTATCTCGCCAATTGTTGTAGTCCATGGTACGACCTTTCTTAAAAAGTTTTATAATGACTCCTTTCTTACAATCAGTTGGTACACTCTCGGTTTCCCAAATTTGATTCAAAATATCATAGAGAGGCTTCGTCAAGGCCGAGTCGCCATATTTCAATAATTCAGGCTGTACGCCATCAACTCCGGTAGCTATGCCGTTTTTCAGGTTGCGTAGTACGGCTTTCACTTCCAGCAGGGTAATGGGTTCAACGTTGATCCCAAAATTGATGAGCGGAACATTGGGCGGAGGCTCCATGGGATTTACGGGGGGAGGAAAATTTAGCACTTCGTTGAAGTATTCTCTCCATCTGTTATCAATATCTTCTTTCCTCGTAAGTAGTTCGCCAGTCTTATGCCGGTTTCGCATTAGATAAAATGGTCTTTCACACTTGCTCACTTAAGGTCCGTAACCTCCATAAGCTCCGTAGCGTGACCTACTTAAGCTCTGTAACGTAAGCTAATTACAAAGTTAAAAAAATGTCAACTTAACATCCGTAACATAATTGACTTTGAAGAAAAGTGATAATTGAAAACACTCTGGCATTAGTGGTAATCATCAGGTTGATGAAATAGCAAAAAATGCTATAAATATTGACCAGCCAAGTGGGAGACCAATCCCAATTAGAGATATTTACCGATGGAGGCTATCAGATATTAATTTTAATAAGATTAATCCTATCCTCTCCCCCTTTCCCAATAAGTATCTTTCTAAAACTTATCATAGAATTCGTTCTGGAGCAAATGGACTAAATTTCTTTGCATTCTCATATAAGCTTTCTAATTCAAGTGGTTCAATTCCCCTGTCCCCTCTTTGCAGGCATTGTAATATGAATAATGAAACAATTGACCATTGCCTATTTGAATGTAATATGCTGACGTCTGCACAACATACCTTGCTTTGTAAACTGTTAAAATACTTCAAACACCACAAAATCTCACTATCAGCCAAGAGCCTAGCCAACTATACCTGCACACAGAGCACAGAAATCGATATCTATCATCTTATATTTGAACTCCATGATTCAAAAGATCTACTGAAAGATATCTGAGAATATCTAATAAATAAGAGACAACCAAGACAGTAGCTCTGTAGCCCACAGAGTGAAGCAAAAAGAAGAGGGCTAAATAGTACCAACTGAATAGCCCGCCTGCTGTGAATTAGAAGAAGAAGATAATGGATGAGTTAGATCATATGATTATTGACTTTGTTAAGGCAAGGCCTTTTTTATTCAACCCAAAGGACAAAAACAAAACCATGAAGACAAATGCTTGGGAGTCATTTTCCAAGTATTCAAGGAAAGAAAAAGGCAGAGTGGATTTAGGTAAGCATGGCAGGTTAAAGTATGCCTTGGCCAGCAATTTTCTTCCCATTTGTGTGATTAATCTAAATTAAATATTATTAAAGGTGACCAAGACAATGTATTATGTATAGACTAGTCTAAAAAATAGGGTGCAACATTGCCTTTTAGGCACACTTTCTTTGTTATTAAAATTTTTATTCAATCCAATAATTTTAAGTTATCATGAGCATTTCATACGGCAATAAATTATTTTAGATCATTCAAGGACCTACAATAAGCTGTAATAACAAAATGGTAGACGCTATCTTCAAGGGAATTTTTTTTTATATATTTCAACTTATAAAACCTGTTGTTAAGTTATAAATAAAATACTTCACAAAGAATAATAATATATCTCCTTCGCCGAAATAAAATTTTCTGAAGTAAGAGTATTTTTGCATTTTATGTAGTTAGCTTCCAAGTAGGGAGGAATAATTGGACTGTAAATGTTCTGCTTGATTTTGACTGATTAATTGCGTAAACTAAAATTGCCTGCAGAATTCGATAATTAACCTTATTGTGATTTTTATTCTACTTGACAATAAATTCCATTGGGAAATGGATTTCTTTTTCGATCGCTGCTAAAGAAATGTTGAGTTCTTTGGCTGCTAAGGTATAGTTAGTCAGCACAAAGAATAACGATTTATCTCCGTTGTTGAAATGAAATTTTCGGCAGTAAAAGTATTTTGGCATTTTATGTAGTTAACTTCCAAGTAGGGAGGAAGAATTGACAAGTGTCTGAAAATTGAAAAGGGTTTCTGCTCGATTTTGACACTAAATATTTGAGTAAACCAATTGACTACAGAACGCAATAATTTTCCGGTTTGTGATTTCTATTGTACCTGACATTAACTTTCATCTGAAAACAGATTTTTTTTTTCGCTTGACGCTATATG
>JAQQPU010027846.1:0-10818 GCA_029168905.1 Artemia sp. Kazakhstan ARC1039 | reverse complement strand
GACTGTATTCTCAAAAATACCTATGACATCCTGAGAAAGGATCGTGTGTATGATATAAAAGTTATACCATTCGATTGGACTATGAATGGGTTGGGCTATGTCGACTATGAATGGGTTGAAGCACTAAAATCTAGTGACTATCCACATGTCAGATTGAAATACATTGAATATGATAATATGGGGGATTTGTGTCGTGCAATCAATAGAAAAATCTCATATTGCAGGAATGGTACATTCCATTTCAATTATTCATTGGAACATGATAGGATTTACATTAGCTCACCTGTTGACACTGAAACAATTATTCTCAATGATAATCTGAGAGATGTTCTTGGATTTAAACAGAATATGATCAATGGGAAAAATGCTGGCACCGTTTACGGGATGGATCAAGTTATTTTTGCTGATTATCCACCTGGTTTTGCCTCGGACTCTTGCATATTTCTCTATGCATCCTTTGTGGAAACATCGAGAGTCGGTAATTCAAATGTCCCCCTCCTACGTGTTCTTGAACGAAAAACAACTCATGAACGTGTTCATCACTATAATATAAAGCATCTTCAATATGTTCCTGTAAACACTTCATATTTGGAACTCTGTCAGTTAACACTAAGAAGTGAATTGGGTGATCCTCTAGCAATAACAAAAGGCTTAGCAGTGATTACATGTCATTTTCGACCCATTGTCAACGACAGTACAATCACCTAAAATGAACAATAGGAGAATTCCATTTATCTGTCCCGATATCGATTGTTATGTTGGTGCTTTGAGTCCACGTCAAATAGGCAATGGATTGGACTACTACAAGGGGCTTACTACAATGTCTGGCTATGGTCTTGGTAGCTGGTTTGCTAGGCTATTTCGTTCTGCACTACCCCTTGCCAGAAAATATCTTGTACCTGCTGCATCAAATTTTGCTGCCTCCACACTACAGGACTGGGGGTCGGGCAAGAATTTCAATGAGAGTGTTAAGGAAAATATTAGATCTTCAGCAAGAGCCGTTGGTGAGCAACTAAAATCTCGACAAAATGGGGAGGGATTGAAAAGGATGCGTTCGCGTCATTCACTCATCAGTCTCCACCCAGGCAGGAAGCAAAGGACATCAACAAGGACTTTGAGGAATAAAACAAGGAAGCCCGATAAGCAGAAGAAGAAGAAGAAAAAGAAAAAGATTGTTAGATCAAAGAAGGATTTCTTCTCTTAAGATGACTTATCTCCCCCACAAGGAATCATATCCATCAATTAGTTCCTGATTGAATCTATTCAATGCTGAAAATGTTGATGTCAGTGTCAAGTATGGCTACTATGAACAATTTCACCCCCAACAACCCCTCTCGGAAAATATACACTTTCAAATATTTTCCAATGAAAACTATTTCATTGATTTGTCGTCAACATTTATTAATTTAAATGTTGTGGTGAAGAAAAAGTCAGATAATACAACTCCAAATGCCGGCGATGGTCTCTCCTATGAAAACTGTATTCTACACAACCTATTCAAACAAATTAATGTATTTATTAATGGAACATTGGTGAGCACTAGCAATAATTTATCAAACTATGCAAGCTACATACAATTTATGATGATGACACCAAAGGCTTACAAGGAGTTGAGAGGACAATCATTAGGCTATGAATATCGATCAGGTGTTGATACTGACGGTGAGTTGACTGCTGCAGTGACCCAGGAGTATCATCTAGTTGGAAAATTAAATCATGAGATATTCAATATATCCCAATGGCTACCCCCCAATGTCAAGATTGACATAAAGTTACAGATGGCCCCATCAAATTTCATTTTGAGAAAAACACTTCCTGCAGCACCCAATGCAAATGTTATTATCACATCGGCAATTCTCCACGTCCGAAAACAACAAGTTATGAGCTCTGTTGCATTGGCAGTGGGAAAGCTAAGAGCCAATGGCAACAACATTAAACTTCTTGTCCCCCATACGATCACCAATCAACGTCACATTGCCACCGGCTCTCGTAGCTATAGCGATTCATCATTTATCAATGGAGAAATCCCATCAAAATTGGCTTTGGCCTTTGTGAAGAGTGGCAGTGCCGTTGGATCCTGGACTGAATCCCCCCATGATTTTAATTTTTTTGGTCTATCTAGCCTCGTGTGCAAAGTGAATGCTATTCCACTGTACAATCTATCATTTGACCAAAAATCCTATAGAACTCTGTACGAGTTGACTATGCAATCCCTAGATCATGACTCTCAACTATTTGAAAATGGAATAGCCAATTCAATGTTTTCAAAAAATCATGGGGTTATTGTTTTGGATTTGTCAGGCACACAGGATATGACCATAGTACGAACAGGGAATGTACGTTTAGAGTGTACATTTGCCAATGCTCTGACCGAGAGTATCACGCTAATATCACTGAGTTAATTTGAAACCTATTGGGAAATCACCCCCGACGGCAGTGTTCTACTAGACCTAGCAGCATGAACACAAACCAAATAATCAACGTATTTAGTATGGATCCATACATGTCCCAGTACAAGTCCTATTGCATACCTTCGGACTTCATTGAAAAAATTCCAAGTGTAAACAATACCCTAATCATTGTTAATAGCAGTCCATCGACTTTGAAGACCGGTCATTGGCTATGCATATTTCAAACAGCGAAGAATATTGAATTTTTTGATCCTCTTGGCCTATCGTATAAATTCTACGCTCCATACATCAGCAACTTTATTGAAAGCAGGGGGAAAACCATTATTCAAAATCAACGAAGAGTACAGGATTTAACGACTAAGACATGCGGCTTTCATGCACTGCTCTTTTTCATATTCAGAAGTCGTGGCTACACCTACAAGCAGTTTCTAAACATCTACGTTGACTTACCTCAATTGAATGAGTTTCTAGTGGAGAATGTACTTACAAGTGTATTTAATATTGATTTTAGTGCCCTAAGAATTAAATGTTCTAAAGACGTATGTGAAATTGTTTATTAATAAAAAAAATTTATATGCATGTTAAAACGACTTTTCTACTCTTTAGATTTCATCCACTACTAGGTATTTGTCGACAACAACTAGTGCAGGTAGATTATCTGAATTCACAGTGTACTGATCCTGATGTAGTGCAATGTCAAGGTCACATTTTCTACAGTAGAGTGTGACTTCACTCTTGTCATATCTCTTTGTATAGTCAATGATACTATTCTCATTCATTCTATAGAATTCACATGTTTCAATTTGCTTATTTGAAGCAATTTCACAAACAGTGTCCTCAAGTGTCGAATCACATTCCGTCACAGCCAAATAAAAATCAGTGGGCTTATAATCGTAACACCCAGTGTCTTCACAACGATGACGTAGAAACCATATTCTTTTGTTGTTCCAACAGTTGAATCGATGACCCGGTTCCTCCTCCCAGAACAATCTAAAACCACGACGATACCAATCTCGTAGCAATAAACTAAAATCACGGTTAGGATTCTTTCCAATCATACCGGGATATGTACTCTCCCACTGATTACATTTATCATAATGACAATTGGAGCATAGGTGGCCTATAGGATGAGAGTCACACACCTCTTCAAGACAGGAATTACAACCTTTAATTTGCACAGCATATCCTCTATGCAATTTACATGGGTTGCATAATCTACACTTTTCATCATACTCCTCAATCATTGTGCAATTCTCACATGATGATGATGACCAGCTGCCCAGTGAGTACATACATAACGGACATGTATGGAACATTTTGTCATGTGTTGACACTCTCACTACCACAGTGAAACTGAGCTAGCAACAACAAAAATTGTCTGAGATAGAGAGAGAGGAGTAAATCATCCTTGAGCACCATCTTTCTCATGAAAAAAGTCCTAAATTTCAAAACTAATGTTTAAAAGCATATCCACAATATCATTTTGCCGTGTCGTGATCAATATATCAATAAATTGTGTAAATGCATTTGGACCACGATGTAGAAGCTTCATACAATAGTCTAATGATGGAGAATCAGTTTTCATTATATCGACAAGCATCCCCCGAGAAAATATCTTCCTTTGAATAGACAACTCTAGAAAATCATCATCTAGAATCAAACGTTTTTCCATAAGAACTAGATTCTTCATGATTCGCTCTTTCTCGAATCTATCCATTTTTTAGAGTCCTAACTCTCTCACAACCAACTTCAGACTAATCAAAATTTCTTTTTGTACTCTAGAAAATATACGCTAGTCTACTATAGAAACAAAAAAAAAATACCATTGATTTAGAAACAATTTTATTGAACATAATTACAATAATAATAATATTCACTGATGTATTTTGTTCTCATCAATATATTTCGATAGGACATCTAATGCTGACCGAAGTTTATTCATATGGAGAATATTCACTTTTCCAGCAAAACATAGTTGCTCCTCCTGCTTAAACTTGCTTAATGATATCACGTATCTCGCACACTTAATGTCCCATTCAAGACATAGTCTACAGCCAGCGGTTATTTCCACAGCTACATTGGGTACTCGTATATCGTTGCTGCTGCTGCTGTCGGTTCCATCATTAATCTCCAATAGTGTAAATGCACCACTCATTTTTTTTTCTCCACTAATATCCTCTCAAATAAACTATTCTCTCACTGAATTCAATTCTCTTACTAATATGAACTACAATGAAAATTACTCCTTATATCCGAATCCAACTACTAATCAAGTTAGTGTGACCGCCACTCTCTCTTACCGTCTGACCCCAAAAAAATGCTTTTTACCTCATAAAAAACCCGTCTGCTAAGCCAATGTACCGATCCTAGTAATAGATGAATGACCCTGGTAAGGCATATTACGCAATCAGATTCAGTGGTAATTGGGCGCTTACTACTAATATCCTATTCTAAATTCGACTCGCAGTTATAACTTTCAGTCTTGGGATTTCTGCTGCAGGCTCTTCTTGAAGAGATGTTTCGTTCAAGTCGAGTGAATGTTTTGGAAGTCGTTGTCTTCCAAGCTTTTTGTATATTTGCTTTAGTTTTTCCCTGTGCTTCTGTACAATAACCAAGCCAATGCCTCTTTTATTACGCTTCTTTACCATTTTTCACAAAGCTCTTTTGTGAACTAACAAGGCCAATTTCTTTAATTGCCTTTCTCTTCTTTCAAAATCTTTGACCGCAACCTAGTTTGACGGAGCATTCCTATTTGCATAATATGTTGAAACATTCACCTTTGATGTCAGTCGATATAAGTTGAAACCCTGAATGTTTATCACCTGAAAACCGGTAATTAAGCCCGCCTTTTGAAACTAAATATGCAACAGTTCAGGAGTTACTAATATAAAACTGATGGTAACAACTTTTAAATAAACTGATGAAAATGTCTTTTTTGAAGTAATTAGGAAAAAACTTAAAAGTGAAGTTGTTCCTTTCAAAATCCTCTACAAGTCCGTGTTAAATTTATTAAACTTGTATTTACTGTTTCCTCATACAAGTTGAAATGGAATTTGCACGAAAAAGTCTACTTTAGAAAGCCAAGTAAAAAATATTAAAAAAATGCAAACTCAGATTATATTGCTAGATCAGGGGAACAGATAGAACCCAAAATCGATGCCTTAATGCGTCTGTTGTCGTCATACAAGCTAAAAATATTTAACAGGGAAGAGATAGCCGGGATTGTTTCTATACTGTTCCCCCTTAATACCCTCAACTTTAGCAGCAGTAGTGGTAACACAGGTAGTTATTGTAGTAGCAGTAGAATTAACAGTAGTAGCCTTAGCTTTACTAGCAGCAATAGCGGTGGCAGTGGTAATAATAGTAGAAGTAGTAGTAGTAGTAGTATAAGTAGAAGCAGCAGTATTAGGATGCAATTCTTTTCTTTTGGTTAGTTCAACATCCCCCACAACAAGCCCTGTAAGTTTAAACTTTACTCACAAAACTATTCCTAAGATGTTGTTGATATGCCCTTTTGACAACCTGCATACATTCGGCGTGTATTGATTCAGTTCCCAGTGTTTTTGGTCACTCGGTAAAAAAAAAAATAAGTCGGTAAAATCGTGGCGCAAAGCGCAACGATTTTTCCGACGCCGCTAAAATTCTTTGTTCAGTTCGATAAACACCATGAGAATACTGACATGTCATCTACAGAAATTTTTAACTTGGTCGGTAAACGCAACATTTTTCCCGACTCCTACCATGATTTTACGGATGGTGCCACAGTTTCCATTTGGTTAATAAACAGAATTAAAATGGTGACATGATATGTACCGAAATCTAAATCTTGGTTTGTAAATGCAGCGGTTTTACCGACTTGTGCAGTGATTTTACATATTGTATTTGAAACGGACATTATGCTAATTATGGACAAAAACAGTCGGTAAAAATGACCAGCCAGTCGGTAAAATCTCTAGCCCCCCTCCAAACATTTTGGCTAGTAACGACACTGCTAGTAGTAGTATTAACAGTTATAGCACTAGTAGCAGCAGTAGTATTAAAATATTGCAGTAGTATTAAGCGGCAGTATGAAATAAGCAGTAGCATTAAAGAAGCAGTAGCAGTGTTAAATAAGCAGTAGTGTTAAACAAGCAGTAGCAGTGTTAAATAAGCAGTAGTATTAAACAAGCAGTAGCATTGTTAAATAAGCAGTAGTATTAAACAAGCAGTAGCAGTGTTAAATAAGCAGTAGTATTAAACAAGCAGTAGCAGTATTAAATAAGCAGTAGTATTAAACAAGCAGTAGCAGTGTTAAATAAGCAGTAGTATTAAAGTTGTATTAAATAAGCAATAGTATAAAAATATATGCAAATGCATAACCCAAATTTGTTTCTAAAGTATTATATTTGTATCATACTTAGGTATATTTCATTAGGATTGAGCGTCAGAAAAACATATTAGAAGAATATTAGGTAGGGAGTATTTTATACAAGTACCGAATGGTACCCTGCTTTGCCCCATTGTATCAACTTATCAGTCACCTGTTTCCAAATTAGGGAAATGGCTGTCAATGGCGTTCCGTCCGCTCTTAGGAACTCAAATATCTTATTTAAAAAATTCGACTGACCTCACTAGAAAATTAAATAATTTTAGATTGGAGGAGAATTCGACTCTGCAGTTTTGATGTTGTACCCATGTGTTCCAATTATAATGTTAAAATGTGTGAATAATTATTAAAGAGTAAAATACAGAAAAATTTTGATTTGTTACAGGATGTAACCTTGGCTAGCATGGATATTGACGTTATAATAAAATTGGTTACTTTGGTTGCAAATACTCTTTTTACTTCGGTTTTAGGGCTGGGTTCCATAAACAGGTGTTTGGTTTATCGATGGGAGCACCTCTTAGTCCTCTTCTGGCAAACCTTTTCATAGATTTTGTTGAAACGTCCGCTATACAGAGTTTTAGACTTTTCTCTTGTTTTTGGGGTAGATTCATGGATGACGCAGATTGTACCTGGAAGCACGGCTTTGCGTCCTTCAATCTTTTTCTTGAACATTTAAATATTTTGATAAAAACATTAAATTTACATTTGAGTTTAAAGGTAATAACAGGCTACCATTTCTTGATATTTTGTTAATTAAAATAGATTACTATTTGCTTTTCTCAATATTTAGAAAACCTACGCTTAGCGATAGATGTATAAATTTTCACTCGTACTACCCGGTTTCATAGGCAGTGCGCTAGCGCTGCCTAAGTAAAGAACGATATTGGCACAATGTGTGTTGTTGTTTTTTTCTCCATACCCGGGCACTTCGTATCCAAGGAGTTGCCGTAGAAACTTCAAAAAAGGCTCATTCGATTGGAAATTGGAGTGGCTAGTTCCCTTTATAATAGTCTAAAGTGATTCGAGGGCAACTAGCCCCCCCCCCACGCCCATCATTCCCCCAAACACATCCAATCATTTTGAGATAGCCATTTTGTTCAGCATAGTTGGTTTCCAGATAGAAAATATCTTTTTGAGGAGTACACTCCCCCAAAACCCTCGGGCTTAGGGTTTTAAGTTATGCCCTGAGGGCATATAAGAACAATGTTGGCACAATGTACCATATATTATTTTTTTACTTTAGAGCAGGGCACTTCATATGGAAGGGGTCGTCGTGGAGACTTCAAAAGGGGCTCATTCGATTGGATATCGAGAGTTCTAGGGCCCCTTTCAATAGTCGAAAGTGATTGGAGGGCAACTAGCCCCTCCCGCGCCCATCATTCCCCCAAACACACCCAATCAAAATTTCGAGATAGCCATTTTGTTCAGCGTAGATGATTTCCAGATAGAAAATGTGTTTTGAGGAGGACACTCCCCCACAACCCTCAGGGGAAGGGTTTTAAGTTATGCCCCGGGGGTATATAAGGTTTTTATAGAAGAAGTTGTCGTAGAAACTTCCAAACTAGCTCATTCGATTGGAAATTTGAAGCGCTAGTACCCTTTTTAATTGTCGAAAGTGATTGGAGGGCAACTAGCCCCCCCCCACGCCCTTCATTCCCCCAAACACATCCAATCAATATTTTTAGATAGCCATTTTGTTCAGCGTAGTTGATATCCTGATAGAAAATATTTTTTTGAGGAGGACACTCCCCCACAACCCTCGGGGCAAGGGTTTTAAGTTATGCCTTGAGGGCATATAAGAACAATATTGGCGCAATGTACCATATATTATTTTTTTACTTTAGAGCAGGGCACTTCATATGGAAGGGGTCGTCGTAGAGACTTCTAAAGGGGCTCATTCAATATTGAAATCGAGAGTTCTTGCGCCCTTTTCAATAGTCGAAAGTGATTGGAGGGTAACTAGCCCCCCCCCCCCCCGCCATCATTCCCCCAAACACATCCAATCAAAATTTTGAGATAGCCATTTTGTTCAGCGTACTTGATTTCCACATAGTAAATATGTTTTTGAGGACACTCCCCCATAATCCTCAGGGCAGGGGTTTTAAGTTATGCCCTGGGTGAATATAAGGTTTTTATATAAGGCGTTGTCGTAGGAACTTAAAAAAAGGCTCATTCGATTGGAAATTCAAAGGTCTAGTGCACTTTTTAATAATCGAAAGTGATTGGACGGCAACTAGCTCCCCCCCCACACGCCCACTGTTCCCCCAAACACATCCAATCAAAATTTTGAGATAGCCATTTTGTTCAGCGTAGTTGATTTCCAGATAGAAAATATATTTTTGAGGAGGACACACCCCCACTACCCTCAGGACATGGGTTTTAAGTTATGCCCTGGGGGCATATAAGGTTTTTATAGAAGGTGTTGTCGTAGAAACTTCAAAAAAAGATCATTCGATTGGAATTTCAAAGGGCTAGTGCCCTTTTTAATTGTCGAAAGTGATTGGAGGGCAACTAGCCCCCCACGCCCATCATTTCCCCAAACACATCCAATCAAAATTGGAGATAGCCATTTTGTTCAGCGTAGTTGATTTCCAGATAGAAAATATGTTTTTGAGGAGGAAACTCCCCCACAACCTTCGGGGCAAGGGTTTTAAGTTATGCCCTGAGGACATATAAGAACGATGTTGTCTCAATGTACTGTGAAGTATGGTGTATTTCTCTAAAGAAATACCGTCTTATTGGTCCCCAGTGGGGGATGATCAAGCCTCCACGAGGACAAAACCTTGGGTAGCGTGGTAGGGAGGATTCGTATCTACTCAAGATGTGAACTCACTCGTGAACAGTGTTCTTGAAGCCGTAGAGAATCCGAGCTATAGTCAACTTGCATCGGCTGGCACAATTGATTTGGAGGTGGCTGCTGCACCCTCCAAGCTGGCCGTCTATAGTTGGCTAGTGGAGGTTACTGGAACTCTCCGACGGCAGTTGATATGGAGGTTATTGCTAAACTCTCCCAGCGCACCGTATATTATTAAGGTGGAGGTTGCTTGAACTCTCCCAGCGGTGTTCCTCTAACCACTTGTCACTGTTGGTTCTCCAAGCTGAACTGTCCACAAGTTGTCTTTTCCCCCTTCTTATCTTCCAAGGCCCAAGCATAGAATTCTGGTTCCATGACCCCCAAAGTAGCTTCTCATTGGCTGGCAGGTTTTTGGTCATGGTGATCCACTACCTTGAATAGAAAAGAAGGCAGAAACAAGTACTTTAAAACAACACATACCCAACTATACCCTTGAAGTGGAACATGCACTAATTACCAAAAATATACCCTTAACGCAATAAAACACTAAATACGAGAAATACACTTATATCTAACTTGCGTAAGCCTAGCAACAATCTTTACAGTACTATTCGATGTTGTAAAAACATCAAAAAGGGCTCATTCAATTGAAAATTGAAAGAGCTAGTCCAAATTATGTTCTGGCATAGGGGTTTTGACCCTAACTTTTGTTAATTTCTGCTCGTTTTGAGTTTGACTCGGTTATTTATTGTAATTTCTGTTCGTTTTGGGTTTCATTTATTTATCGATGCTGATTTGTGGTAGTTTCACGTTTGGTAGATTATTTTATTTTTGCTCGTTTTTTGTTTAATAGAGTTCTTTACTTTTCTTTGAAAAACTTATTTTGTGGAAAAAGTTTTTTTTAATTAATCAGTGAAAAGAGGTGATTTCATTAGTTGATAGGGTTTTTAGAATTTGTTCCCAAGAATATTGTTATTCAGAATTATTACGTTTAAAAGACATTTATTTTGTGATGGTTATCCCCACAGACACAATTACTGGACCTTCAACTACGCTGAAAAATGGCTATATCATAGTTTTGGTACTGGTGCGTTACCTGTTCACTTTTATACATTGTACATGGAAACCAGTCACGAAAAACCTGCCAGACGGGTTAATTGCAAGAGACCGCTATACAGAAATACAATGCAAAGCGTGGTTTTCATTGCGTTTACGATATTTAAACTGTTGTTTTTGGGGGTTTAGGG
>JAQQPU010027843.1:545-10818 GCA_029168905.1 Artemia sp. Kazakhstan ARC1039 | reverse complement strand
GAGGGGGGTTAGTTGCCGTCCAATCACTTTCGACTATTAAACAGGGCATCAGCCCTTTCTATTTTCAATCGAATGAGCTCTTTTCAAAGATCCTACGACAACTCCTTCGATACGAATTGCCCTGGTCTAAACATCACCAACAACAAAAATAATACATTATACCGACATCGATCTTTACTATAAAAATGTCAATCCTTCCAATCACTTTCGACTATCAAAAAGGGCACTAGGCCTTTCGATTTCCAATCGAATGAGCCCTTTTTGAGTTTCTACGACAACACTTTCTATAAACACCTTATATGCCCCCAGGGCATAAATTATAAGACTTACCCTAAGAACTGTTAGGGTGGTTGTCATCCTCTAAGACCTAATTTCCAGAACTTTGAACCACGTTAAACAAAATGGCTATCCCAAAATTTTGGATGCGTTTTGGGAAATGGTGGGTATGAGGGGGGCGTTAGTCGCTCTCCAATCACTTTCAACTATTAAAAAAGGCACTAGCCCTTTCAATTTCCAATCAAATAAGCCCTTTTGAAGTTTCTACGACAACGCTTTCAATAAAAACCTTTTATGCTCCCAGGGCATAACTTACAACCCTTTCCCTGAGGGTTGGGGGGGCTGTCATCCTCAAAGCCTTCATTTTTAGAACTTTGTACTACGTTGAACAAAATGGCTATTTGAAAATTTTTATTGGATGTGTTTGGGGGAATGGTGGGCGTGAGAGGGGGATTAGTTACCCTCCAATCACTTTCGAATATTAAAAAGGGCACTAGCTCTCTTAATTTCCAATTGAATGACCCTTTTTGAAGCTTCTACAACATCGATCTCTATAAAAACCCTATATGCCCCTAGGGCATAACTTACAACCCTTGCCCTGAGGGCTGGGGGGGGGGAGGGGTTGTCATCCTTAAAAATCTAAGTTCCAAAACTTTCAACTATGTTGAATAAATGGCTATCTAAAAATTTTGATTGTATGTGTTTGGGAAAAGGTGGGCGTGAGGGGGGGTTTAGTTGCCCTCAAACCACTTTTGACTACTAAAAGGGGCACTAGCCCTTTGAATTTCCAATAGAATGAGAATTCAAGTTTCTATGACGAAGATTTCAATAAAAACCTTATATGCCCCCAGGGCATAACTTATAACCCTTGCCCTGAAGACTGTGGGGAGAGTGTCCTGCTCAAAGGTATAATTTCCTGAACTTTAAACTGCGTGGAACAAAATGGCTATCTCAAACTTTTGACTGGATGTGTTTCGGGAAATGGTGCGCGTGGAAGGGGTGTTAGTTGCCTTCCAATCACTTTCGACTATTAAAAAGGGCACTAGCCATTTCAATTTCCAATCGAATGAGCCCTTTTTGAAGTTTCTGCGACAACGCGTTCTATAAAAACCTTATGTGCCCCAAGGGCATAACTTACAACCCTTGCCCTGAGGGCTGTGGGGGCGTGTCCTCCTCAAAAACATAATTTCTATCTAAGAATCAACTACGCTGAACAAAATGGCTATCTAAAAATTTTGATTGGAGGTGTTTCGGGAAATGGTGGGCGTGGAAGGGGTGTTAGTTACCTTCCAATCATTTTCGACTATTAAAAAGAGCACAAGCCACTCCAATTTCCAACTGAATTGAGCCCTTTTGGAAGTTTCTACGATAACTGCTTCGATACGAAGTACCCTGGTCTAAAAGAAAAAAATAAATAAATAATACATTGTGCCAACATCGTTCTTATATGCCCCCAGGGCATAACTTAAAACCCTTGCCCTGAGGGTTATGGGGGAGTGTCCTCCTCAAAAACATATTTTCTATCTGGAAATCAACTACGCTGAACAAAATAGTTATCTCAAAATTTGATTGGATGTGTTTGGGGAAATGATGGGCGCAGAAGGGGTGTTAATTGCCTTACAATCGCTTTCGACTATTAAAAAGTCACACGACACTCCAATTTCCAATCGAATGAGCCTTTTGGAAAATATGCCACTTTGCTGTGACACAAGCTGGTTTGTTACTTTAAAGGCCTTTATGTATTACAGTTTTTGTTGCGATTGGTCCATCTCTAAATATTCTGCGACTGTTAGTTTTATATGATCGACCTTGGGGAATGACTGATGTTCAACAACCGAATTTCTTTATGGTTCTAATTGGGGGATTAATTTTCAGTAGACTTCATACTAAGGCGATTCCAATGGTTTATCTTCCATTTTAACCAGAAAACAGGTTTCACGTATTTCAGGCTCTATTTAAAAAGAGGATAAATTTGTTTTCGTAATAAACTTTTAATATTAAGATTAAACGATGAAATAGTTATTATTCTTGATTCAGTTTCAAATGGTAAATTTATATCACTAAACAGTTTTTCAAAACATGTTTTAAGGCCTTGTGTTACCATGGGCAGTGGCCCACTCTTTACTAGTGTTACAGCTGTTACAACCTCATTGCTGTTTTTATTTGTGTAATAAATCTGTGAAGGAAGAGACCTTTCCTTTCAAAAAGAGTGGTCAGTTTATGGGGCACACTTGACACTGACTCAGTGCAAATCTCCTTTGCTATTATTTTGGCAAAACTCCTAACTCGTGTCTTAGGCTAAAACAGAGTTAATAGATATAGTTCATTTGACCATTCTTTCTCCATCATAAAATTTTAGGTGACGAGAGACCCTGTTAGGAAAAAAAAAGTTTTTGAGCTTTTTAAATTTTAAGAAGCATTATTATTTTAGTCTTGACTTTTTAGTGAAGCAGCTATATTTTTGTCTTTAATGTCATTATCTGTTTTTCAGGTTCTATGGCTTACACATTAGTTATTTAAAGAATAATTACCAGTGGGATTTTATGAAGCCAGAACAAATTATAAAACAAGCTATAAACCAAGAGTACAGAAAGAAAGAAAAAAAAATAGAAAAAAGGAATGAGGAAATGAACAAAGAAGTAGCAGACATTTTCTTGACCCCCGCACAGAAAGTGATTGTAGAGTGTGATCGGTCCTTTTTACTGATCAAAGGTCTACCAGGAACTGGGAAAACTTATTGCTTAATACTGAAGATGGTCAGTGAGTATTTGAACCTTTGGGAGATCAACAGATCAAAACAATTAAACAGACCAAAAGAACTAATAATTGTTTTTCATAGAAATAAGAAAACAATACATTGGATTAGAAAAATGTTTCTACAAACCCTCAAGAAACAAATAGAACGACAGAGAAACAACAGAAAAGAAAAACCTGTTTTGGAAGAAGTTCCTGTTTTGGAAGAAGTTCCAAAACTAATAAAATTCATTGGTGGCAGTGATATTATTGATATTGATACAGAAGAGGAATTTGCGGCTGGAAAATATGACAGCACCGAATTTAAAGTGTTTGGTGATGATGTAAATTGGGATTATGCGGTTGATGAAAAAAGTAGAACATTTGAAATTTGTAACGTACTTGCCAGGTCTAATTTCTGCTGGTTGACATCATATTCGGAATTTCCAGTACTGTATGTAACTTTTGCCACTAAGAACGAGATATATGATAAATCTTATCACTTTGTAAATCTTACAGAAAGTCTGAGGTATACAGGCAGCTTGTTCACCCTTTTAAAGCAAGTTTATGCAACATATATGACGGAAGGGTGGATTTCTGGACTTGATTTTCATCCAGGAACTCGAGTTCCTGGAGAAAAACCGCAGTTTATTTGTGTAAAAGATTGTAACGCAATGAAAGATAAAGTAAGTGAGCTGCTTCGGAAATTGAATGACATGGGAATTAAGAGAAATGAAATAGCCGTTATCAAAACTGGGGTGTCAAAGGATCTAATAAAGGATATGCTGCAAGAAGATTGTAAAAGCAATCTGTAAGTAAACATGATCACTAATTTTCTCATTAAGTCTTGGACATTTTATAATGAAGGATATGAAGAATGTTTTCTCATCTATGATGAGTAAAAGGGAATCGTCATAGGACAATAGTTCGTCATAGGGTTGTTGTATGACATTCAATAAATTATCAACTAAACTTCTCTCCATTTCCGTACTGTAAGCAGTGCTAAGCAGAATCGAGCTCAGCATAGAATTTTAAACTTCTTAATTTTACCTTATGTTATGTCATTGAACGTATTTATGTTACGTTAGGACATTCATTAGCAGCAAAATGATGAACTTTTTCTGGAAAGCGTTTTGCACTTGATCAGACCTCGAATATCCATTTCATCAGAAGCTTAGCTCCAACAAAACTAGGGAAGGGGGGAAAGAGGGGTCCACATCAGGACAGTTGCGGGGCATGGGGAATATAATAATTCTTTCTCCAAATTATTGCCCTCCCCCCCCCCCCCAAAAAAAAAATCCATATATTTGCGATAATATAATTTGCAACAAAATATTTATGATAATAAATAAAGAATCTTCATAGGATATTTTTAAAATTATTTAACCTTTTGCTGCCTTTCATGAAAAAAAAACGAGTAAGTAATTAGTATTTTTTATACCTTTAAATTTTTCATTTGTAATTTTGGCAGCGCTTCATGCTTCATGATTAAAAATTCATATTCATTCGCGTTTGCTTAAATAATTACGTATCGCAGTTTGAACACTTCGTATTGAAATTAAGTGCATTGTGTAAAATCTGTTTACAATCACTCTTATTTTATGAAAATTCTATGTTTATTTACAGAACAAATAGACCTAAACAGTGAAGGAACACAGCTCTCCTTTTTCATTAAAGGTTAAACTGGGTCAGATATTGAAAACAAACAGAAACTAAGTTTAAAAGCAGGTAAAAAATTAAACAAATGAAACTTAAATGATCTCCCTATCAATCCCTCTCTGTTTACATTAAAGTTTTACTTATTTATTTATAATTTCAAATGAATTTTCTATCCAAAGAGAAACATATTAACATGTATATTTTCTTATGATAGAGCTTTATGACTAAAAGGAAAAATTCATTCGTGTTGCTCAAAGTAATTAGATGTAATTAGACCGTAGTAATTAGATGTAATTATATCGAAGTAATTAGACCTCACTCTCTAGATTTTAGTTTACTTTATTTAAAAATTAACTCTTACAAATCAAAATCCTGTCAAAAGTTAAAATAAAACTAAAAAAAAAAAAACTTGAACAACCAATACTATGGCAACTATTGAAGATTGCAAATATCGTTTAAAATATTAAAACACAAAATCGATTACCCTAAAAATATGTACATTAGGAAACTTTTTACTTAATTTATGAGGCATTTTTTTTCTTTATTTTGATGCAATTTTTTTCATATTTTGAAACCCTTATTGTCAGCAAAATTATATGTCTATGATTAAATTTTGTCTTAAAAGACAAAAAAGACAGAAAAGCATTTCTCTTTGAACAAATTAGCCAACGATTGATACAAGAAAGGCTCTACCTTCAGATAAAAAAAAAGACCTTTGTCCCCTTTCTTACAGATAAAATAAACAGCTAGTTTTCCTTTCGTCCGTTCGCTTGTTTTGATCCCTTCTCCCTTTTTATGTTTCTTTTTTAAACCTTTTGGAATGTATATATTACTTAACTTTTTTAGTTTAATCAGTTTTTATTTTTCAACTTAGGGCATTTTGCAGTTTTTAATATTTTTGACCAAGGAATGATATATCATTCCGACACTTTTGTTATTGGCATTGTTTGTCAGTTTTTATTTATTTGTTATGCTTTTATTATGATTTTCTGGCTCATTTGATTTTTATGGACTCCGAAATTCGAATTCGGCCCTTCGGGGCTTGTGCTAGTAATTTTTCAAAATATATATCTTATCTTATCTAGGGGGTAGCATTACGCTTTAAAACTATGGTATATAAATATATATTTTGTAAGAATTTATGATGTTCTATATAATTGTCTATTCTAGGGTCGGAACAGCAGCTTTCCAGAGCGAGGCAAGTAATCTGTTGAGTGCTTTAGAAATTGATGATGATAATCTAGATATTCAAGGTGCTCATTCTATATGTTTTGTTCATGAAGCTAATCAACGAATGAATTTTTCACTACGAGGGGTGGAATTTGATCATGTTATTGTATGCGTTACCCAAATGCCTAATTCGTTTACAGACAAACTTCTTCTAGATGCTATCTTTAACACATTGAAACACAAAGGATTCATGGTGACACAGACATTTTTGTCAATGATTTTTTATAAATATGAAACAGGTTGGGAAAT
Organism: Artemia sp. Kazakhstan ARC1039; assembly: GCA_029168905.1. Lineage (NCBI taxonomy): Eukaryota > Metazoa > Arthropoda > Branchiopoda > Anostraca > Artemiidae > Artemia > Artemia sp. Kazakhstan ARC1039. The sequence goes on along the minus strand of JAQQPU010027843.1, from coordinate 4,671 downwards.
GTATAGGGCTCATGATCTTGTGGAAGCAATAAGTAGGGCGATAATTGGTGTCACTATTGTCTATACAGAAGGAGATTTATTCCTCAGTCAAATAGCAGAACAGTTCAAAAGTGTCCCTCCAGAAGTTTGTCAGAATGGTGCTTACAGCAAAACATGTAAAGAGGAAGAACTTGTTAGAAAATACGATACAGTAAGCTATCACCAGTTAGAAAAACGCGTGATTATGTATCTAAAGAGAATGGGAAATGATTATAATTTTTTAAATAAATGGTTACACAGCGTTACATATCGTGGACGAAAAGTTTTTCCTATGGATAATAGTAACAAAATAGCAGCTACTAAAAAGGCGGCCGTCGTTTCCGCCCTCCCCCCTCCCCCTCGGAATTTATTCAATTCCTTTTCGACTCCGCCCTATCCCTTTCCCCCCCCGGAATTTACCTCTGCGCAAAATACAAATTTGGCATTCCGGGCACCCCAAATTTGAGAATTTTACTTCAGTTTTGTTTTTTATTTTCCGTAGGGGGAAATAATTTTGGTACTTGTGTATTGTACGCCACTCACTCAGGTTTACGCTGTGTAAAACTCGAAAATAACCGGTTTCTTTGTTCGTTTCTTTCAGCTTCGTTCGTTTTTTTTGTTTTTTTTTTAACCTAATATAAGGCAAATAGAACTTTCAATTCCTGTTCGACTGAGCCATCCGCCGATAATCCACGATAGCCGAGTCAAAACCATGACTAATGAATAATCCTCCCCTACCCCCTCAAGCAAAAAAAAAACAACTAACACATAAACCCGCATTTCTGTCCGTCTGTTTCGATAAAAATTGTAGATGTGCGCTTTAATCCACTGCTCTAGGGTTCTCGGATATTTAAATTTTATGTTATGATTGTTATGCTCGCCTTCTTTTGAAATTATGCAAATGTTTTTATGCTAATAAATTTTTATAGATAACCTTAGATTTTACTTCTAACAAATTCCATTTCCCATATTCATAGTCTTCTTAAAAAACTAACTTTTTCATGCGCATATTGCAAATATGCAATGCGCCATAGTAAACCGCCAATGACGCAGTAGGTTTTAGACTTTTACAGTGAGAGAAGTAGGTGATACACAAACTCTTGTTTGTAGTAATTTTTGTTCGTTTCAAGCTTGATTTGCATATTCAATTTAAGTTTCACTCGTTTTAAGATGTGTTTATTAATTTACATTAATATCTATTTTATGTTTGTTTGCATTGATTGTTTATTTAATTTCTGTTTGTTTTAAGTTTCATTTATACTTCGAGAGGAATTTTTTTTTGTTTTAAGCTTGATTTTCACATTCAATCTAAGCATTACTCGCTTCAAGATCTATTTATTCGTTTATATTATTACTTGTTGTATGCTTTTTGCTATGATTGTTTATTTAATTTCTGTTCGTTTTGGGTTTCATTTATTCTTTAATAGTAATGTCTGGTCGTTTTGAGTTTGAATTTTAACAGGTATTTGTGTCTGCCGATTTTAAGTTTGAAAGGGCCTTTACTTTTCTTTGAAAAACTTATTTTTCGCGTTTTTTTTTATTAATTTTGTTCGTTTTTGCTTGCAAAAAGTTTCAAGTTTTTAAAAATTCCTTATTTCAAAATCAAACTTTTTAAAAAAAATCAAATGTTCATCAAAGTATCAAAACTGGTATCAAAGTAACAATATCAAAGGGAAAAAATGGATTTGTGTCAACTTCAGAGTTTTTATTATGTGATGTTTCAACTATTTTTAACGAAATGGCTATCTGGAAATTTTTATTTCATAGGTTTGGTCTCTGAGGTCGGGGGGGGGGGGGGCTAATTAATCTTTGGTCTCTTTTGACACTTTAAAAGTGAACTAGAACTTTCTATTTTCAATCAAATGAACCCTCTATGATGTTTATACGAGCATCCCATCCATAACAACCATATATGACCCCAGGGCATAACCTACAGCACCTACCCCTGGGCCCTGGGGAGCTGTGTCGACACCGGAGTTTTTTGTTTTCTGAACTTTGATTGTTTTCAACAAAATGTCTTTCAAAATTTTTATCTGTTGCATTTAGGGCGTGGAGGGGAGGAGGGGTTACTTGCCCTCCGATCTCTTTTGACTCTTGAAAAGTGAACAAGAACTTTTAATTTCCAATCAGATGAGCCGTCTCCAAAGTTTATACGAGCATCCCCTCCGTAAGAACTATATATGCCCGTAGAGAATTACTCATAACGCCTGCCTCTGGGCCCTGGGGGGTTGTGTCGACACAGGAATTTTTCTTATCTGACCTTTGAACTATTTTTAATGAAATGGTTATTATAAAAATTTCATCGGATGGGCTTGGGGGAAAAGGGTGTGTGGGGGGGGGGCTAGTTGCCCTCGGATCTTTTGATTCTTAAAATTTGAACTAGAACTTTCAATTTCCAATCAAATGAGCCCTCTCTGAAGTTTATACGAGCATCCCTTTCATAAGAATCATATACGCCCCCAGGACAACACTTACAACGCCTATCTCCCGGGCCCTGAGGGGAGTTTTTGGTATCTAATTTTTGAACAATTTCCAAAAAACTGGCTATCTCAAAATTTGTAGCGGATGGGTTTGGGGAAAAAGGGCTTGGGGGGGGGCTAGTTGCCTTTGACCTTTGAACTATTTTTAACAATATGTCTATCTCAAAATTTTCATCAGACGGTTTTGGAAAAAGAAGGCGTATGTGGGGGGCTAGCTGCCCTCGGATCTCTTTTGACTATTAAAAGTGAGCTCAAACTTTCAATTTCCAATCAAATGAGCCCTGAAGTTTATACGAGCATCCCTTTTATAAGAACCATATATGCCCCAGGGTATAACTTACAACACCTGCCCGCCCTGAAGGGTTTTGACGACACCGGAGTTTTTGTTATGACTTTTCAGTAATTTTTACTTAATGGCTATCTCAAAATTTGGATAGGATGCATTTGGAGAAACAGGGGCGTGGGGAGGGGGGCTAGTTGCTAGTCGAAAGTGATTGAAGGGCAACTAGTCCTCCTCATAACAGGTTATAATCGCTAAAGTTATTGCGGTGCCTGAGAAATTATTTTGATGTTTTAATTCAAACTAGAAAAATACCTGATAATTTTAAAAATAGTTTGTTTTTTTGTTAGATAAAATTCACTTACTACGTAATTAAGCTTACAGGTTTGAACGCAACCAGTTATATAATGTCAGTAGCAAGGCCCAAAAAATGAAAATTTGTAATTAATACAAATTATGATTCGCTATTTTGACAAGGGAATACAAACATTTAAAAACATTAAAAAAGAAAACCAAAAGTTTCAAGTACATATCGTTGGTAAAAATCGGACCAGCTTTAATAATCAAATATTTTTGAAAAGACAGTGGTATAAAAAGACATTAAACTGCATAAAGAGCAAAAATTGGCAGCGGGAAAATTGGCATCATGGGTATATTCTGGTCTAAAAAAAACAATTTAGATAGGTCACAGGTTTGAGAAAATTCGTTACAGACGAAACGGCCAAAATTACTGCCTGGGCTTGGCAAGCACATGGAAGGAGAACGGAATAATGTATGTTTTTATTTCCGTTCAATTGCGGAAAGAACGAAAAACTGGTAATTGCAAAAATATTTGGGTATATTTTAACAAGGGATTAGAACAATTCAAAATCCTTAAAAAATAAAATCAAAAGTTTGAAGCTTAGTAGAAATCTCTGTTAAAAATTCGACTTGTTTTAATAATCAGATATCTTTTAAAAGATACAGTATGAAAAGACATTAAATTGTGTAAAGAGCAAAAAACTGGTAATTGCAAAAATATTTGTATATATTTTAACAAGAGATTACAACAATTCAAAAACCTTAAAAAAGAAGACCAAAACTTTGAAGCTTAGTACATATCATTATTACAAATCGGACTTGCTTCAATAATCAAATATCTTTGAAAAAACTGCTGAATGAAAAGAGAGCAAATTGTCTACGGTTAGAAGGCAAGCGACAATGAGGTTCATATATAAAAGCCGGCCGCGTTTATAGAGAAGTTTATACTAAATTGCTTAAGCAGCAAAGAAGTGGTAATTGCAAAAATATTTGCATTTATTTTGACATGGGATTACAACAGTTAAAAAATCTTTAAAAAGGAAACCAA
>JAQQPU010027840.1:0-10819 GCA_029168905.1 Artemia sp. Kazakhstan ARC1039 | reverse complement strand
AGAGAGAGAGAGAGAGAGAGAGAGAGAGAGAGAGAGAGAGAGAGAGAAAGAGAGAGAGTCTTCTATCTTCATTCAAGTTAGGTTCATTTAGATTCATTTAGCGTGGCGCGCCATGCTAAGCTGCTGCGTGTCTCCGTGTCTGTCTTTGTATGTTTTTGTGTGTGAATCTGTGTGTTTGCATGTGTTTTTGTCCCTCTTTATGCCTATGTGTCTGAAAGGTGGTTTGCTTGTCGTTATGTTTGTCTTTGTTTGATTTTGTGTCTGACTCTGTTCGTTTGTATGTTTTTTTCTGTCGTTCTCTTTCTCTGTGCTGGTGTGTTAGAGCGGCCGGTTGCTTGTCTCTATGTCCGTCTTTGGGTGTTTTTGTGTGTTACTTTGTTTATATTTATTTTTGTCTCTCTTCCTCTCTTTGTCTATATATCTGAGTGGCTTTTTGCTTGTCTCCATTTCTGTCTTTGTGTGTTTGTGTATTTTTATTTTAATAGCGACATGTAAAATATCATCATAAAAATAAAAGTGAAAGCTTTGAATTCATTCCATAAAATACTTCATTGTGTTTTCTCTTGACATGGCACTTATTCTATTCTGGCGCCATACACGAGTTTTAACATGGTCTCCGCTACAATCGCATCACACGTCTCATCATTGATATTTTTCGGCTCATTGACTGTATTTGTTCGTATACGATCAATGGTAGTAATGATTTTCACATGTGCTTTGTTTTTCATCAATTCGTCTTTATATTTTTTGGACATAATGTCTGACAATGCCCTTTTTATTTGATTTTCGATTTCACTTTCTATTCCCACATTATTTTTACATAGTTTACAATTTGGGCACATAGACAAGATATGCATTATGATATGAGTTCAGCAGTAGACCTTTCTTTTTCCCTTTGCTTTCTTTTGAATGCTAATACCAGAAAGATGGCAATATTATCTATCAACAGCTAACGTGTTACCACTAGCAGTAGCAAGAAGCTGGTCTTCGTCATCAACTAATAGTTTTATGTTTGCATTCTCCTTGGGCACTAACATCTCTTGAAAAGTTACTATCACATATCTACCATCATTAAAGTTGAATGCTTTCGGTACTCCAAAGGATTCTAATCTCTCACAGTCAAGACAACGCGCGCATACTTTTCGAATAGTGTTACCCATGGTACTTGTTTTATAGTTCAAATATTTGTCTTTGACAGCATTTAACGCAACGGTAACTTTATCATGTGCACAAACTTGCTTGGAATGTTTCATCTTTACTTTTTTTTAAATATGATGTAAGTGTTTAATATAATACTGTTTGAAGACATACAATAAACTATGTGCTGTTAATAACCAGCCAAATTCTAAGTCCCAAAAATTCTAAGTAAAAAAATGTCGTTATAAGCATTATTTTTCTAATAGGAAAACATCACGAATAACTAACATGTATATCATCTTCATTTTGTATTTCGAAAAGTGATTCTTTGTTTTGTATTAAGTATATTTTGCGTCATTTTAAGACATGAAAAAAAGTTAAAAATAGTCTTAGTCCCAAAAAATTTTAGGTAAAAAAAGAGAAAAAAATGTCACTACACACACTATTTTTCTAATAGGAAAAATCACGACTAACATATCTATATCATCTTCGTTTCGTATTTTGAAAGTACCACAAGTTAATTTTTTTGGTTTTAAGTATATTTTATGTAATTTTAAGACATCAAAAATAGATAAAAAACATTTCCAAGTTCCCCTCCCCAAAAAAAGTTGAAAAGATTTTTAAGTTAAAGAAAAAAACAATTCAAAGTAAAAAAATGAAGCACAAAAAAGGGGTAAAAAGTTGGGGGAGGGGTATTGGGAGTCCCTTGAACGTGGGACATGGGTGACCATAAGTTTCGTCTAAAAAAGCCATATCAATTGATTCATTGGGAACATAACTTCGCTGGTTTACTCTACCCAAGCGCGTGATAAGACCAGATTTCATTCAATCCAAATAAAAAAAATATTCATGGAATTAAATAATCAAAACGCGTCAAATCATCAATGACCCAAATGCCCAAATAAGGGCGTATCCTCCGGACTATTGCCCCTCCCCACCCACCACTAGTGAAGCTCAGTCACTTGGTACTTGCCTTTAACTAGCTATTATATTAAAAGAAGACATGTTTTTCAAATGAAAGTAAAGAGCGATATTAAAACCCATAAGAAACATATTTTATCCTTTATTTAAAGGGAATTGCTGACCCCTCAACTTCCAAATAATTACGCTAAAAAAGTCAACGAACAGAAATTATCCTTATCCTCCTTATATAATATTATACTTATATAATTATCTTCCTTATATAAGGAGGACTGCCGTCCCCTGAACCCTCATGTAACCACGAAATGTTTGAACGCTTAACTAGTAATTAACTGAAAGTATTTTGGAGCACAAATAATATAGCCAGTTTTTAATTGCAAGTGTTTTACGTATCAATCTTCTTACCAAACACTTTGATGTACTTTATTACACACTTTAGAATTATAAACTTTAATGTTTAAAGGAAAGGAAAATAAGCAAGCCCTTCTTTTCTTGACGAATTATGGAAGAATAATTCGACTTTTATCACACTGCTTTCCTGCTAGAGCACTCGTTCTTGAAGCATTGATTAAAAACGTTAAACTTTAAAGAGTGGAAAGAATGAGGGACGGTAGCTCCTCTCATATACTGGATGCCTTTTGTTCCTTTTGAGTGTTAATGTTGCTTTTTAATTTTATTAAATAAAGAAAACAAGTTTCTTAAGTTAAAGTAAGGAGAAACATGAAAACTTAAAACGGACAAAAACTATTCTGTATATGAGGGGCTATCCCTTCCCAATCCCTCTCTTTTTACGCTAAACTCATATACGGAATGATTTTTGTTCGTTTCAAGTTTTAAGGTTGCTCCTTAATTCCAGTTGAAAAGTTGTATTTAAGTTCTTACCGTTTTTCAAATCATATCAGGAAATTCCTCTCCCCGTGTAACATTTCTCCAGGAAAATTCTTTCTGGAAACTGTCCTCGTCTTGGAAAATTCTCACCGTGGAAAATCCCCCCCTCCGCTCATAAGTTGCCCCAAAAAATATTCCGTATATTTCCCAGTTACTGACACTATATGTAAACAGTTTAAAATTGCACAACTTAAAGCCCTTTCCCCTTGGGCAGTGGGGGGCAATGTCATCCCTAAAAGCATAGCTATTGGGTCTTCCAACTATATTAAACCAAATGTATATCTCAGAATTTCGATCGGATCCTTGAAACTTCGACCGGACTGGACTAGAACTCTGACCTGAAATGCATATCTGAGAATTGGGTCCAGTTGCTCGTCAATTACAGTTCGTTGCCACGAACTGTTTGATTAAAAAACAAAAAAAAACAACTTGTTTGTTCAGTTTAATGTCCGCGCGTTTTTGATGGATCATGTGAAAGGATTGGGAGGAAGGAGGAGCATGCACTGAAGTATTTGCCTCAGGTGGCTACGTGATCCTGTGAGTTGTTAAAGGAAGTAGTAGTAGTCGCTTTCTTCTTCTACATTGGACAAATTAATGGACCGCTTTGAATTTTCTAATTAAAATTTCTAAGAAATAATTGAGCAAATATCCAACGATGTACAGGCAAACAGTTTTACTATTTATAGAAACCGAAAATGCCTTGGATGAACCTTTAAAAGACTAAATTAAAGTTGACATCCTCAGATAATACAAGCTGAGTAATAAGCTGCACACAAATTGCTCTTCAAACGTAAAGGATATCTTTTTACACGAACGGAGGAAGGGGAGATGGGCTCAGGTTCTCTTGTAGAATCTTATTTTTCTTGCATTTTTTTTTTACAATATTGTTCAGTCGTCTTCATAATGTTTGATTCCAGTTTGCTTTTTGATAACTTTTAGTCTCCCTCACAAAATCAAATAGTGCAGACGTGCCTGATCATCTCATTTTAAATTCAGTTTAATTTTATCTCGTTCTCTCCTGAGGTATGGAAATTCAAAGATGAAATTCCAGTTCTGAAAGAAAGAAAATGCAGCTGGTTTGGGATTACATTTCATTTATTGATACAAGCTTCAAAGCCAGAATCACATTTCTAGTTAAAAAAGACAAAAATAAAATAGGTGCAAGGAAAAGAAAGAGCCGAAAAAGAATACAGAATAGAATAAATAACACGGCACTATTATTTAAGAAAATGCTTTTTGTATTATAATTAATTTAAACGAAAGTTTATCTTACGGCAGTAAATACCGAAAATTAAACTCAAACAACCAAAGATTGTTGAAAAAATAGAAAAAGAAGGAGAGACATCAATCGTCGTTCCTTGGCAAAAAAAGGATTTTCCTTGGTACTCTAGGTCGTTGGCCGTAATTCTCTTATACAGGATATTCGGTTATGGCGATTACAACGATATGCGTTTCATTACAATCTAGCAGCATTTTCAGGGGGCTCAGGCTCTCTTTCAAAATTTCTACAAATTTCCCTCCTATAAACTTTTACTATTAAGATGAAGTGAAATAATAGTTACTATTCCTGAAAAGCTACATATGACGATTTTTTTTCACCAGACTGTATTTTTTTTTGAAAATAATTACTCAAAGTTTTGGTTACTATGGGCCATGGTTGCTGCAATCATGACAAAAAGCCGTTAGGAAGCAAAGAACATCAGTGAACTACATGGAAGTGCTTCAGTTACGTAATTTATAGGCACATATGCAGGAATTGGTTCCGGGAGTGGAGCATAGGGACGGGTGCCGTTCATAGGGGAGGGGGAGGGGATACTTTTAAAAAAAGCAACGCTTCGAAAAAAACTTTGTTTTTGGTATTTTCATTGATAAAACCAAAAGAGACAAAATCCCCGCCCCTCCCCAAGAGTTTGAAAAAAATTCAACTTTATTTTTTTTAAGAAGAAAAATCCTTGCCTCCTTAAAGTCTTTTCATAAAAATGGCATAAGCCTATATCTATCTGTGATGTTGTATATTTGTTCATGTAAAGTTGTAAAACTCATCTGATTTACTAATGTCTCTGTCAGATGGTTTTGTAGGGGCATATACCACTATGACTTATACCTTGGGTTATAAAGTGAGTAACTAGAACTATAACATAAATACCTTCTCAGCTTAAGGAATAATTAGAAACTTCCTTACTCGTCTTGGGCTCTGTCTCCTAACTGTGTATCTCATCCTTCCTAACACAATAAAAAAACTCGTTATCACCTAATTACTTACTCCCTAGCCCTGAGAGAAGAGTTTTAAAACTCCTAACAGTTCTAGTTCAAAACATCTAAATTTCTCAGTCTTTCAACGTCATAACACTCCATGTCACAATGATTATATTTTAAATTGTTTATAACTTTTCAATTTCATATAATAATTTATATAATACATATCCACCACCATATAATAATTAATAGCATTGTTTTAATCCTAATTTAAATCAATAACTTCTATTACAATCAATAACATTTGCCTCTCAATTACTTGGACTATCTGTCTTGACTTTTCTCTGTCCTACAGTTACCCAGCGTTTTGATGCCACCTATACAACCTATTGTAAAATACTTGATAACTTCAATTCATAAATCAATAAAAATCTATTCGCAATTTTCATAATATGAATTATTGTCTAAATCATTGAAATTGTTCCAGTCTTAAGAAAAGCGATTGTTTCTACCAGTGCAGGTCAGAGAATAGTAACTTCTTTTCATTTCGACACAAAACACTCAAGCCAGTGTAGAACCGTACCTCAAGACTTCCCTGGAACCTCAAGTTGAATAAAGGCTTTGTTAAATCCTTTGCCCATCATGATCACTAGCAGGATTTGACTGTGATGTTCTATCAACAAGAGTCGACGTCCTGTATGAGCTACCTATATTATGAATTCATGACTGCAAATATAATAGTAAAATGGAGAGGCAACAACATTGCTGAAAAAGAGGTTATTCAGGCCGAAAGGGCTCTTCCAAAACGAAGATGTGGCTTTTATATAACGAGTCTAACGTTTAAAAAATAAGTTATTTTACACATAATTACTTATAATTGCCTTCAATATACACTCCTTCATCTTTCAGCGCTTTCAGGACACGTGCTGCTTTCTCTTTTACAGCTTCCATAGACTAAAATCATGCCCCTAAATTTAGATTTCAACTTAGACGACAGGAGTCACATGGTGCTAGATCTAGTGAATAAGATGGATATTCTAACAGCGGGATGCTGTACTTGGCTAGGAACCTCTTGACAGATCTGGGGGAATGAGTGTTGGTGGAGAGCCCATCATTTGTCCCTCCCCATTTCGGGTTGTTTTTTTTCCTTACTCTTTCACGTAGTTTAGTAAGTACCTGAGGTAGAAATGTTGATTAATTGTTTGACCTTCGGGAACATAATGAATGTATACAATCCTATTGATATAATAAATAACAATCATCATCCCTTTAGATTTTGATTTGCTCATTTGAACTATTTTGGTTCTCGGTTAAGTTGGGCTTTGCCAGTGCAAGGACTGGCGCTTCGTTTCCGCTTCGCAAGTAAATGAGACGCATTTCGTCACATGTTAATATCGTTTCTAAAAAAATATGGGTCTTTGTCAATCGCGTACAGAGTGCTAGTACGCACTATATTTGCGGACTACTTATCGTTCCAACGTTCATACGTTAGAATTTTAGGCATCATTTAGTACACACTTTTCGCATGTTAAGATTGTAGTGTAAAATTTGCCGTACACATTCTTTATCAATATATACAGTTTGATCAATTGCATGAATACTCAATCAACCGTGAGACCGAATCAAATTACTAGCTTTTTCGATATTTTCATTCGTTTTTCATGTTGAAGAATGACCTGGTCAGTGATCATCTTCAACGCCATCTCAGTCATATTTAAAACGCTTAAACAATTCAAAAACACGTGACCGCGATAAGTATTCACTGCCATCAGGGGCGGATCCAAGATTTTTTTAGGGGGGGGGGAGGAATAGGTTGATGCGTTAAACTTGCGTTAGGAGCAAGTCTTGCGTTAGTTTAATTAACGCAAACTTGCGTTAATTAAGTAAATTACACTACTTTAGACTACGTTAGGGGGGGTGCGCACCCCCTTCGCCCCCCTCTGGATCCGCCACTGACTGTCATGTGCCTAATTGCTATCTTTTAATAAACAGTATAACTCGGGTTTTACCAATTCCTTCAAAAATCAAGACACACCTTTGAAAAAAATTCATATTTTATAAATATCCATAAAATACGTGTTTTACTGCTAATTTTAACTATTATTTCGTAAATTCAAATAATATCCAAATGTAGTTCAAGGCTGTTTTTTAATCTTTTGTTTATACTGACTGGAATGTGCTGGAGGATTAATACTATTTGATTGCTAATCTCGTTTTGTTTCTAAAAGTGCATCCATATGGATATCCTTATTTGATAAGATAAGTCCTATATCTTCATTAATACTTTCAGTTGTTTTATTTTTTTCTCTTCTTTACCATTAAAAGATAGATTGCATTTTCACGTAAAGAAAGGAAGGCATAATTCCCCGTTGACGTCAAAACGTCTTTCTTTCATAGTCAAAACATGTTCTATTTTCTTGTTGTCAGCGGGCAGGGTTGCCACCAGACCAAAAAATTTCGTAACGTCCAAACTCTTAAAAACGTAACTTTTTCGTAACTTTTGATAGGAAAGTCCCTTTTCAAGGCAGGGTGCATTAATTTTGCTATCAAGAGCGGTACTAAAAGGGGAGGGGGGAATTTGTTGCCTGTATGATTTGAAAAATGTATTCGTACGTAATCTCATTAAAAATCCTTTCTCCAACTTATAAAAGGTGCCTCAAAAGTATACAATAATAACAATTAATGCTTCTATACCTTCTGGAAATTCTTATTTATTCAACTGTAAGTACTTGTTCCGATTTACCTGCACAACAGAAGGACCCCCCCCCCCCTGCGGGGGGAGAACCCCAGGGGGTTATTTGCTTATTTTGTTGATGTTGTTTTTAATTGCCATTATTAGTGTTTTAAACCAAAAGTTGATGAGTAATATGTACAAGATAAAATGCAAATCAATAAAGACAGGTCAATTTGGAGTTTTCAGAAAAGAAGATAATCAACTAGATTTTTTTTTGTTAAATTTCAATAAAAATGATCTTAATAAATTCAGCTTCTTAAAAAGACCCAAAATATTATTTTAATCGCTCCCTTTCCGTCTCTCTTTCCGAAAAAAGGGCGTGAGGGAGGGGCTAATTGCCCTTTGATCACTTTTGACTCTTAAAAACTGAACTAGAACCTCTAATTTCTAATCAAATGAGCCCTCTCTGAAGTTTATACGAGAATTCCTTCCAAAACAGCTATATATGCCCCCGGGTATAACTTATGATTAATTAGTATATGTAATTATTATAACTAATGATTAATTAGTTATAAAACGAATTATATTACAAATATTATGTTTGTACAAAATGTGTCGACCCCGGAGTTTTGTGGAAAAAGTATTTTATGGAAAAAGGGCGTGGGGGGGGGTTAGTTGCCCTTTGATCACTTTTGATTCTTAAAAGCCCTACTAGAACTTTCAATTTCCAATCAAATTAGCCCTCTCTGAAGTTTATATGAGAATCCCTTCGTTCCCCCGGGCCCTGGGGTGTTTTGTTGACACCAGAGTTTTGTTATTTAACCTTTCAACTATTTTTAACAAAATGGTGTTTTTAACCCTTGCATGTAAAGCACCACTGGGGGAAAATAATAAAAAAAATATTGAAGCTATATAAGATTTATTCATTCATTTATTTTTGCACCGGTTATCTTTATGTTTGTAAGATAGTTAATTTTAATTTCTGTTCGTTCGGGGTTTCGTTTATTCTTTAAAAGTACTGGTCTTTTTGAGTTTTAACTATAATAGGAATTAATTTCTGTTGGTCCTGAGTTCATTATTGCTCTTTACTTTTCTTAGAAAACTTATTTTTATGCAGTTTTTTTTTTAATTAATAATAATAGAATATTGAAGCCTTATGGCCTTTGCTATAGACAACTTAATTACATGCCTCTGATAAATCAAACGTGATTTTTTCTCACAACAAGGAATGGATCGAAAAAATAGCTTCAAAAGACATTAGTTAGGGTATCTCATTTGTTGATGCAGAGAGAACAAGATCGTTTTGATTAGACTAGTTTTCGGAGTTTTTGTGCCACAATAATTTAGCATTTATCGCAAAGTAGGTATTTTAACCTTATTTTGAGTCTGGCTGTAATTTTAAGTACTTTAGCATTTTCAGTTTGAGAGAATTTCTGGGAGTAGTTGGATAGAAAATTCTTAAGCAAGTTCTTATTAGTTTATCTTGATGTGTCTTAACGTCCCTTCGAAATTTCTTGAAACTTTTAAATTTCTTCCCATACAAAACTTTACCTTATTAAAGTCTTTGGGGTGGGGGCAGTGTAGTTGGCAAAAAGAAAAAAAACTTTAGGGTGGACAGCAGGAGAGGGGGGAGGGTGAGGTCTTTGAACTATGAAAAAATTCTATCTCAAAGTTCATATCAAATGGGTTTGAGGAAAAAAGGACGTGGGGGGGGCTAGGTGCCCTCAAATCTCTTTTGACTCTTAAAAAGTGAACTAGAACTTTCAATTTCTAATCAAATGAAGTTAAATCTTTGAAGTTGATACGAACAACCTTCCATAAGACCCATATATACCCCCAGGGCATAACTTACAACGCCTGCCCTCGGGCCCTGGTTGGTTGTTTCAACACCGGAATTTTTGATATATGATCTTTGAACTATTTTTAACAAAATAGCTATCTTAAAATTTTTATTGGATGCATTTATGAAAAAGAGGGTTTGGGGGGGGGGGGGGGGGGAGCTGGTTCTCCTACAATATCTTTTGACGCCTAAAAAGTGAACTAGAAGTTTCAATTTCCAATCAAATGAGCCATCTCTGAAGTTTGTACGAGCATTCCTTCCATATGAACCATATATGCCCCAAGAGCATAACTTATAACCCTTGCCCCTGAAGACTGTGGGGGGAGTGCCCTGCTCAAACAAATAATTTCCAGAACTTTAAACTACATTGAACAAAATGGCTATATCAAAATTTTGATTGGAGGTGTTTGGGGAAATGTTGGGCGTGGAAGGAGTGTCATTTGCCTTATTATCACTTTCGCCTATTAAAAAGGGAACGATTCATTTAAATTTCTAATCAAATGAACCCTTTCTGAAGTTTCTACGACAAAGTTATCTATAAAAAAACCTTATTTGCCCACAGGGCATAACTTACAACCCTTGCCCTGAGGGATGTGGAGGAGTTGTCATCCTCAAAGACCTAATTTCCAGAAGTTAAAACTACGTTTAATAAAATGACTGTCTCAAAATTTTTATTGGATGTGTTTGGGGAAAAGGTGGGCGTGAGAGGGTTTTTTTTTTGCCCTCAAATCACTTTCGACTATTAAAAAGGCACTAGCCCTTTGAATTTGCAATCGAATGAGCCTTTTTTGAAGTTTTTAAGACAACACCTTCTAGAAAAACCTTATATGCCCCCAGGGTATAACTGAACACCCTTGCCTTGTGGGTTGTGAGGGAGTGTCCTCCTCGAAAACATATTTTCTATCTGGATATCAACTATGCTGAACTAAATGGCTATCTCAAAATTTTATTGGACGTGTTTAGGGGAATGTTGGGCGTGAAGGGGGCTAGGGGGGCTAGTTCCCCTCACATAACTTTTGACTGTTAAAAAGGGCACTAGCCCTTTGAATTTCCAATCAAATGACCCTTTTTCGAAGTTTCTACGACAACGCCTTCTATAAAAACCTTATATGCCCGCAGGGCATAACTTAAAACCCTTGCCCTGAGGGTTGTGGGGGAGTGTC
>JAQQPU010027839.1:0-10820 GCA_029168905.1 Artemia sp. Kazakhstan ARC1039 | reverse complement strand
TGGCACGTTAACAAATTGAGAGGTAGTAGTCAATCCGGACTTGTCCCAGTTAAAGATAGGAATGGGGTGGCAATTAGCGATAAGACAAAAGCTAAAGCGAGATGGGCCGAACATTTTGAGAATTTGCTTAACCGAGATAGAGTTGCAGGAAAAAATATAGAGGAAAATGAAAAAGTTTGTGATACCTTGGATGTGAAGGAAGATTTGTTTTGTGAGGAGGAATTAGAAACAGTACTAAAAGGATTAAAGAATAATATGGCTCCAGGTGCTGATAGGGTAGTAAATGAGTTTCTTAAATATGGTGGCTCTGAGGTTAGAAATAAGTTATTGGAGATTATGAATATGATTCTTGAAAAAGGGGAAGTACCTAACGATTTTAGGAAAACCTTAATTAAGCCACTTTATAAGAAAGGTGATAAAAGTGAGTGTGGTAATTATCGAGGCATTAGTCTGGTCTCTGTAGGTAGCAAATTGCTTAGTAATATGATACTTTTTAGACTGAGAGATGCCGTAGACAAAGTTTTAAGAGAAGAGCAGTGCGGTTTTAGAAAAGGTAGAGGATGTGTTGACCAAATTTTCACTCTTAGGTTAATAATTGAGAAGTGCCTAAGTTTTCAAACACCTTTGGTCCTCAGTTTTATAGATTATGAGCAAGCGTTCGATTCTGTTGATAGAGGAGCTTTAGTAAAGGTTTTATCCTTGTATGGTATACCAGACAAATACATTAAAGTGATTAGTGCTATGTAGGAGAATAACACTGCTGCGGTTAAGGTAGGAAATGAGGTTAGCAGCTGGTTTTGTATTAAATCAGGAGTTAAGCAGGGTTGTGTTCTATCCCCATTTATATGGATCAGACCAAGTAGATCGTCGATCAGTCGATCAGACCGTCGATCAGACCAAGTAGAATTCTCATTTTTAGCAACTAGACCCAGGAAAAACTATGTTGTGTTTATGTTTAACATCGCATTGTTCCTATAAAATCCCGTGTTTAGTCATTTCCTTCTTGTTAATGATTTGGGCTAATGTGTGTAAAACTTTCAAAGTTTGAAGTTCAAACATCTCCTGTTCATCAAATACATACGAAAAGGAAGTGAAAAAAACAAACAAATAGCAACATCGAAAAAACACTGTATACAAATCAGATACCATGGCTTAACAACACCAACAATTTTAAATCAGCGGTTACATCACTTCAGTTACAATTGATGTAACAAAAGTGAGTTTGTTCACTCTGTCTGAAGCCATTGATCTTTTTGCAGTCACTATCAGTCCTGTCGTGCTAAAAAGCCGTTTAGCTAGGGCACATGTGGCTGTTACAGCCAGAACTTGACGAGCGTAAACTGCCACTCGCGCGATCTGATACTAGTATTGGACCTTGAGGTCCCACAGAATGCCGCAAATGGGCTTCTTCTTTGTATCTGCTGAAATAAATTGTTTTATAAGGGAGAACAAACCTGCACTTTCACCATACGGCTCCTGCGCCCTACACTACAGGAGGAATTAAACTGCACCCTTACCCTCTTTTCTTATCAACACGAAATAACCCTCCGAAATTCTTTTCTGAAAGAAGTGGTCAAGCTATAACGTTTCAATTAAAAGTTTAAGGCTACCTCGACTTCAGTGTGCTCTGCTAACTGTGCAAAAAAATGTAATTAATTTCTATGGATATATTTCTATACTAGCTCTAGATAATCTACCAAGCGGGAAACTACTGCATTTCAGCATCGATAAATAAATGAAACCCAAAACGAACAAAAATAACAATAAATAACTGAGTCAAACTCAAAACGAGCAGAAATTAACACAAGTTGGGCTCAAAACCCTTATGCCTTCCCAAGGCCAGAACATAATTTTCACTTTACTGAAAAAATATAAATGTTTTTACTTTTATAACTTTAATAAATCAAATAAGATTAACATTTTGATTACTAAATATCTGTATATGTATATTAAACTGCCAATGCATATTCATTTGTATTTTTGTCAGTAAAGTACAAATTATGTTCTGGCCTTGGGAAGGCATAGGGGTTTTGAGCCCAACTTATGTTAATTTCTGCTCGTTTTGAGTTTGACTCGGTTATTTATTGTAATTTCTGTTCGTTTTGGGTTTCATTTATTTATTGATGCTAATTTTCAGCAAAATTTAACAACATTGACCCTTATCAGAATCTGGACACAAATAGTAGTGTTTAATTTAGTTTCATACCTCCTCTAGTTGACCTGAAATGGAAAACTTGATAACATTCGCAAAAAAATTTGTTTACTTTCTTTGATAGCTTGGATACACTTACGCTATTTTGATTTGGTCAAATTTTAAAAGCAGAAGAAGCCCTGAAAGTTTGAACATAATACCCTCAGTCGTTCTTGGGATACTGCTGAGATGCCTTATTGGGAATTAGCATAAACACAGTGCATTTTGATTTAATCTTAAGGCAACATTTACTTTTTAAACATAAAGGCAAATGGGAAGGTGGGAGTGGGAGGGGGATTAGTTTCCTTCCAATCACTTTCGACTATTAAAAAGGACATCAGCCCTTTCTATTTTCAATCAAATGAGCCCTTTTCGAAGTTCCTACGACAACTCCTTCGATACGAAGTGCCCTGGTCTAAACAACAACAACAACAAAAAAACGATACATTATACCCACATCGATCTCTGCTAGAAAAAATGTCAAGCCTTCCAATCACTTTCGATAATTAAAAAGGGCACTAGGCTTTTCGATTTCCAAACTAATGATCCTTTTTTGAGTTTCTACGACAACGCTTTCTATAAACACCGTATATGCCCCCAGGGCATAAATTACAACCCTTATCCTAAGCACTGTGAGGGTGGTTTTCATCCTGTAAGACCTAATTTCCAGAACTTTCAATTACGTTAAACTAACTGGCTATCTCAAAATTTTGATTATATGTGTTTCGGGAAATGGTGGGCGTGGAAGGGGTTTTAGTTGGCTTCCAATCATTTTCGACTATTAAAAAGGGCACAAGCCACTCCAATATCTAATTGAATGAGCCCTTTTTGAAGTTTCTACGACAACTTCTTCGATATGAAGTGCCAGGGTCTAAAGGAAAAAATAATAAATAATACATTGTGCCAACATCGTTCTTATATACCTCCAGGGCATAACTACAAAACCCTTGCCCTAAGGGTTGTTGGGGAGTAACCTCCTCAAAAACATATTTGCTCTCTGGAAATCAGTTACTCTGAAAAAAAAGGCTATCTTAAAATTTTGATTGGATGTTTTTGGGGAAACGGTGGGTGTGGAAGGGGTGTTAGCTGCCTTCCAATCACTTTTGACTATTGAAAAGGGCACTATTTATTCCAATTTCCAATCGAATGAGCCCTTTTTGAAGTTTCTACGACAACTCCTTCGATACGAATTGCCCTGGTATGGAAAAAAAATAATAATACATTGTGCCAACATTGTTCTTTACTTAGACAGCTCGATTGCGCTGCCTGTGACAACATCCTGAATTGCCTAATGCTCTTTTGCCTACCTATTTTCATCCAAAAAATCAGAAAGAAAAATGAACAGGATTTTATAGTGGAAGGTAGAATTTTTGTTTCAAGAAAAATTTCTTCTTTTCCTTCCTATGAACTGATATACATGGCGAGCCCAAGATGACACTATTTATTTTTAATAAACAGATTAGCAGGGATGACGGTTGAAGCCCGGAGGTCGATATCGATAACCAAATAAGAGGAAAAAAAAAAAAAAAAAAAACGGCGGCGTATTAGTGACGCCACCGCCAATAGAATCAGCGGCGGCGTCAGTGCGCTGATGCAAGCTCAGTGGCGCGCCGCCGTTTTTTTCGGCGCCACGCCGCCGACTTTTTGGCGCGGCTTCGGGGTCTAGGTTCAGGTACAGAAAAGCGAAAATTTTGATAGCTTCCGCCTCCTTAAACAGCGCTTTCCCAATGATGAAATGTATGATTTATTAACGTGCAAGGGCATATATGCATATGATTACTAAAACTCTGCCTCGAAGCTAGATGAGGTGTCATTACCACCCATTGAAGCTTCTTACAATTTAGGGTATTTAGGGTTTTAGGGCATTATTTTTCCACTCCTCATCTGGTGACGAACTTGATACTTAAAATCAGCAAAGAAGAAATAGGTCCGATCGCCAATTTGGATCAGCATCTGTTTGCAGAGAGATCAATGAGAGGTGGGTATGTTTTTCACGGGGACCGTATCAGGAAAACTGATCCGACCGGACAGCACACCAATGAAAAGTCAGACGCAGTTTTTTTCGATATGAATTCCCTTTACCCGTCGGCAATGTCTCACTACTGTTTACCGTGTGGTAACAGTACAAATGGCTTAATAATCCATGTGCTTTGAATTTCCCCAGCATTGCTACCGTTGAGGAGAATGGGGCACAGGGATGGTTTTTTTAAATTGACGGTGAAATACCCATGGAAATCTATGACTCGGTAAAAGACTTTGTTTTTCCGTGCATAAATAGACCAGTGGGTAGGGACTCTCTGAGCCCCTACAATTTATCTTTAGTAGAGGATGGGAGTATGCAATGGGTGCCTTCAAAGCAAAAACTTATTGCCTACTTCAACCCGAAACAGAATATCGTTGTACATCATGTGCTATTGAAATAGATGGTGTCCAATGGTTCCAAAGTCACAAAGATTCATAGAGCCCTCCAAATTGATCAAAAGCCTTATATGAGAACGTTTATCGACACCTTTGTCAGTAAACGTTCACAAGCGAAAACAAAACTTGAGAAGGAAATCTAACTCATTTTAAACTCAGCCTTCAGTAAAATATGCGAAAGCTTACGATACAGAAATCGATGTGACATTATAACCAATCCCAAAGATTTTGCTCAAATCATTGCTGATCCAAACTACACATCCTTCACTGTCATAGTCTCTGATATGGTGCTCCTACATTGTAAGAAAAGAAACATTGTTTTAAATAAAAATATTGCAGGCGGGAGTGCAATTACAGAAATATCTAAAAAAACTCATGTTGTCATCTTATTATAATGTATGCAAGGTACAATGGCCGATTGAGGGACTAGTTCAAGTGTATTACGGGGACACTGATTCACTCCTGTTAAAAGTAAAAACTGAAACTTTATTGAATGATTTGGAAAATGGCGAGTACACTAGCTCACGAATGGACTACACCAACTGAAATGAATCCCTCTACCCAGAGCTAGTGAAACGCTAGGCCCCAAATCAATTGTTAATGTTAAAATCTGAAACTGGAAGCGATCTGATATCCAGTTTTGTGTTTCCTGGGCCAAAAGTATACTGTGTGGAAACGCTCAACAACGATAACAAACAAGTTTGCAAGGGGTTTCCTACACACTTTGTAAAAAATAATTTTGACATGAGAGTGTATAGAAACTGTGTGGAACATAGTTTAGTCCCAAGAGTGAAAGTCATGGTGATTCGCTCTTTACAATCAAAAAACTACACAGCTAGAGTTGAGAAAAACGCCATGTCGGCCATATTAGACAAAGTGTATGTACTTGAGGATGGTGTGAAGGTACTACCATACGGTCATTATTTAATCTCAGACCGAGCTGAATGTGTAGAGTTTAAAAAACAACTCGGTCTGAAAAAATTAACTTAAATTCTTTAATAGTGCAAGGTGGGTGGTTGGTGGGTTTTTTAAATTCTGTTTCTTTTTATCAAACAATTTTCAATATATGTGCGTGCAAGGCAGAGCAGTTACTTCTTCTTCATAATTTCAACTGTTTAGAGTTATTTAATGCCCCCTCCAGCCCCGACCCAGCGGTGCTTTTCGGCCACCGCAGCGGCCGTCCTTAGCCTTCGGCCGCCTAAGCGTCCACCCTCGGCCTTCGGCCACCGCAGTGGCCGACCCCGGGGGAACCCCTTTTCAAATTGAAAACGTTATAAATAAAAAAAGGTGATATTATTTTAAGTGTATTGTCTAATAAATGTTGTGTTTTTTATTATAAATAAATAAAAAAGTGTATTTATTAAAGTGTTTTTTCTAGTGCTTATTTAAAATAAATGTTAGTGTTTTTTCCTATAAATAAATAAAAAAAACTATTTTTCTTGTTTGATGTTCTTTTTTCATGTTTAATGTATTATTTGTAAAGTGCTTCTTTTATATTAATAATAAAAGAAAATACAATATTTTATTGATTTTGTTCTGCAGATTTTGTTATCTATAGTCTACAATTAGTTGTAGGTGAACTGTTGAAGGGAACATGTATCAATTTAAAACTCCATTCACATCGTTTCTGTGTGGTCCATAAACGTTTGGAAAAACGACACTCTTAACTAAAATAATTAAAAATTGCGATAAAATGTTTTTGGAAAAGCAAAAACAATCTACTATTTTTACAGTATTTGGCAGGAGTCATACGATAAAATAAAAGCAATTGCTATATCGGGTGTGCAGATACAATTCTTACAGGGACTTGATGTTTTGAACATTAATGAACCAAACTCTTGGCTGAATGTTGATGATTTAGCTGAATCCATTGAACAATGGTTCTAGAAAACGCTAGAACTGTTCACTGTTCGCTCTTATCATGAACAGATTTCCGTTACTCTAGTTCTGCACAACCTCTTTTACCAGAGGAAATGTATGCGAACCCTTGCATTGAACTGCACCTAATATATCATCTTCAGAGTTGTTCGTGATTCTAGCTCGCTAATAAATCTTAATAAACAAATATACCCCGATGCCCCCAAATTTCTGCTCTCAGCATACAATTAGGCAACTAATAAACCTCACGGATACGCCCTATTGGATCTTAATCAAAATACACCCGAGGATCTGCGTGTACTCACAAATATTTTTGACAATGAAATTACAGCGACACTGAAGAAACTAAATGAAAACAGACATTTATTTTCCGTTCTAAGCACTTCAAAACCCCAATTAGGAAAGTTATGCTTAAACATGGAATTGAGAATGCTTTCATTAATCTAATATCTGAACTTTGTTTAAATTTAACCGAGGGCAATGTTCAACTGCCAGAAGTTGTTAAGCAGCAGGCAAAGCAACATCGTTCCATTGTACGTACATTGGCCTGTAAAAAGAAAGGAAAGAATTTTAAAAGGAAACGTCTTCTTCAAGCGGGCGGAAGCTTTTTCACACTTTTGCTGCCAATAATTGCAGGACTTGTAAATAGTTTTCTCTATATGACTAAACCCTATAAATTGACTCCAATAGAACTCGCTTTCTCACCCGTGGAACACTTTGAGGACAATATGAGTAAATTCTTTGACAACGAGAATATTAAGGATGATAAAAACTACTTTTACTTCAAGATGCACTTCGCTAAGTGGACAAACATAAGCCCTATCGTGCAAAAGCCAGTGGCAATAATCACAAAAAAGAACCATCTCCTCGGGATTCTTCTGCTATCACTGTAAGAACACAATTAAAGAAGGAGGAATTGGATTCAATAGTGTCAAAAATTGGAAATCTAATGCTGCACTCATATCTTGAAAAAAGTAAACGACTCATAACATATCTCATGGAAAGCGGTCAAGATCATATTCAAGTTGATAGCAATGGGAAAGGGATTATAAATCAGGGCAAGAGCTATAATCTACTTGATTTAATCTATGATATGGTTACAAATCTTAAAGGACTATTATCATTTGACAGTCATCTATATAAGTTTCTAAGTACATTAAACTTCCCCAAAAGCCTTTTTAGCATTAGGCAAATTCTAAAAAAATTAAATGAACATACACCCTCATCGTCAACACCATTAAAACATGAACCAGAAGAAGACAAAAAGAAGAAGAAGGTTTTAAATCAATCCTGGAAAATACTAGCACAACTAGTGGAAACATTGATTTGACAATGATGAGGAGGATGAGGAGCACACCACTGAGATCTAGACAAAAGCGAAGCCGTATCAAGTCAACGTCACCACCACCACCACCAACCACTAGTATACAAAAGGGTAGTGCACGTTACACTACGTGTTTACGTTCAAAATGGTTGAAGTTCTGAAACGTATTAATGAACATTTTGGTGAAATGGGAAGTTTAAGTTCCCCCACCACTCTTTCCAAAGTCATTGGTGTTCACACTAAAAGTGTACAAGACTATCTACAAAATAAAACAAGTTACACTCTGAATAGAAATCATAGGCTTCGTGCTAACCATTATCGAAAAACTAAAGCTTTTTCCCCCCTACATACAACGCAAGCAGATCTCTTAACTCAAAGGCGTCAATGAGATTTAAAGGCGTCACAATACACCGTAAAAGTAAATTCTACTTACAATCAGTGTTTATAGATGCTATGCATATGCCATTCCATTGCGGTCAAAGAGAGGTGTTGAAATAATTTCTTAGACTACACTGCTTTTCCATTTACAAAAAATTAAACAGGAAAAACGGGTTTTAATTTCTATAAAGCAGTGAATACAAAACACTTAATTACACAAAAATACTCCGAATATTTTGGCCCCACATCTGGGAACCTTTCTCAACGAAAAAAAAACAAAAAAAATTTCTTACATCAACATCAAAACACACTAAACAAACAAAAGAAAAAATATAAATAAATAGGAAAAGAAAACTCACATATTAAATAAACAATTCCATTCACTTTTGTTTATACGCCAGTGAATGGCATTGTTTATTTAATATGTGAGTTTTATTTTCCTATTTATTTATATTTTTTCTTTTGTTTGTTTAGTATGTTTTTTATGTTGATGTAAGATTTTTTTTTCCGTTGAGAAAGGCTCCCGGATGTGGGGCTGAAATATTCGGAGTATTTTTGTTTAATTAAGTGTTTTGTATTCACTGCTTTATAGAAATTAAAACCCGTTTTTCTTGTTTAATTTTTTGTAAGAGGTGTTGAAGTTGCTCAGGCTATTGAAAGTATTCTCGAACAGGATTCGTATAAAAAAAATCAAACGGAACGCAGTAGTGAATTTGTTAATCCCCATGTTGAAAAAGTACTAATGAAATATAATACACTGCTCTATCATAGTCCTAGTCCTATAAAGGCTGCATTGGCCGAATGATTGATAAGGCTATTCGACTTTTAATTTCAAGATATTGTAAATTAAAAATACATCTGCTTTTATTCATGATTTAGGTAAAATCATGTTGATTTATAATCAACGACCTCATCGATCATTGTCCAACTCAACCCCAACGGAGGTTCATCATTCTGATCATGATACAATTGATACTTTTCTTAGATAATATTCCAATGAAACGATTGTAAAAAAAAATATTAATGTTGGTGATACTTTTCGAAATTAATAGATCAATTAATGTTTTTGAAAAGGGCAATAACTTGTGGTCCACTGAACTTTTTAAAGTAACAAAAAAACTAGACACCAAACCTATAACTTATCGTTTGCGAGATACCAAAGATGAAGAGATTCTCGGCGGCTTTTATGACAATGAACTACAAAAAAAAAATAATAGTGAAATCTATCAAATTGAAAAGATATTAAAGACTCGTACTCGCAGAGGTAAGAAACAGTTAATTGTTCGATGGCTAGGATACAACTCTGATTTTGATTCTTGGATCGGTATTGAAGATATTGACAATGCCTAATGATTTTTATGTAACATTTATGTCCAACGTCTCCGATCTTCTCTACAATGACTTGAATAAAACAAACAATTTTTGGACGAAACTCTTCCCCGCCATTAAATTTGAGGAAGGAAAGAATGAAGTGGCTCTTGTCGACTGTATTCTCAAAAATACCAATAATATCCTGAGAAAAGATCGTTTTTATGAGATAAAAGATATACCATTCGATTGGTCACTTTTTGTCGAGTATGAATGGGTAGAAGCTTTCAAATCTAGTGACTAGCCAGATGTTACATTGAGATATAAAGAATATGGCACTATGACGGATTTGTGTCGTACAATAAATAGAAAAATCTCATATCGTAGGAAAGTTTCATTCCATTTTAATTATTCAATGGAACACGACAGGATTTACATTACCTCACCTGTTGACACTGAAATGATACATCTCAATGATAATCTGAGAGATTTTCTTGGCTTTAAACAGAAAATGATCAATGGAAAAAACACATGCACTGTTAGCGGGATGGATCAAGTTATTTTTGCTGATTATCCACCTTGTCTCGCCTCGGACTCTTGTATATTTCTGTATGCATCTTTTGTGGAAACATCGAGAGCTACTAATTTGATTGTCCTCCTCCTACGTGTTCTTCAACGAAAAAAAACCATAAAGATGTCCATCACTATAATATAAAGCATCTTCAGTATGTTTCTGTAAACACTTCGTGTTTGGTACTCTGTCAGTTAACACTAAGAAGTGAATTGGGTGATCCTCTAGCAATAACAAAAGGTTTAGCTGTGATTACATGTCATTATCGACCCATCTTCGTCGTCACTGCCTAAAATGAACAATAGAAGAATTCCATTTGTCTGTCCTGATATTGACTGTTATGTTGATGCTTTGAGTCCACGTCAAATAGGTCATGGAATGGACTATTACAAAGAGCGTACTACAAAGTCTGGCTATGGTCTTGGTAGCTTGTTTGCAAGGCTATTTCGTTCTGCACTACCCCTTGCCAGAAAATATCTTGTACCTGCTGCATCAAATTTTTCTGCCTCAACACTACAGGACTGGGGGTTGGGTAAATATTTCAATGAGAGTGTTAAGGAAAATATTAGATCTTCAGCAAGAGCCGTTGTGAGCAATTAAAATCTCAGCAAAATGGGAAGGGATTAAAAAGGAGGCGTGGGCGTCATTCACTTATCAGTCTCTACCCAGGTGGGAAGGGAAGGAAATCAAGAAGGACTTTGAGGAATTAAACGAAGAAGACCAATAAGATGTCAGTGTCAAGTATGGCTACT
>JAQQPU010027838.1:0-10820 GCA_029168905.1 Artemia sp. Kazakhstan ARC1039 | reverse complement strand
GGCATTTATGGTTCTTATGGAAGGTATGCTTGTATAAACTTCAGAGAGGGTTCATTTGAATGGAAATTAAAAGTTGTAGTTCATTTTCTCAGAGTGAAAAAAGATCAAATGGCAACTAGCCCCTCCCGGCCTCCACGCCTTTAGGTGTATCGGATGGATAAGCCCATCCGATAAAAATTTCAGGTGACCATTTTGTTAAAAATAGTTCAACCATCAGATATTAAAACCCCAGGGTCGACACAACCCCCCAGGGCCCAAGGACAGGGGTTGTAAGTTATACTCTGGGGATATATATGGTTCTTATAGAAGGGATACTCATATAAACTTCAGAGAGGGCTCATTTGATTGAAAATAGAAAGTTCTAGTTCACTTTTAAAGAGTCAAAAGAGACCCAAGCTTAATCTAGTCCCCCCACGCCCTTTTTCCCCAAACCCATTTGATAAAAAATTTGAGAAGGTAATTTTGTTAAAAATAATTCAAACATCAGATAATAAAAACTCAGAGGTTGACACAAACCCACTTTTTCACTTTAATGTTGTTACTTTGATATCAGTTTTGATACTTTGATGAATATTTGATTTTTTTTTTAAGTTTGATTTTGAAATAAGGAATTTTTAAAAACTTGAAATTTTTTGCAATCAAAAACCAACAAAAAGTAATTAAAAAAAACTTTCAGGAAAATAAGTTTTCCAAAGAAAAGTAAAGGCAATTTTAAACTTAAGCTCAGCAGATATAAATACCCTTTAAAATTCAAACTGAAAATGACCAGAAACTACTATTAAAGAATAAATGAAACCCAAAACAAACAGAAATTAAATAAACAATCATAGCAAAAACATACAACAAGTAATAATATAAATGAATAAATAGATCTTAAAGCGACTAATGCTTAGATTGAATATTAAAATCAAGCTTAGAAAAAAAAAAAATGTTCCTATTGAAGTATAAATGAAACTTAAAACAAACAGAAATCAAATAAACAATCAATGCAAACAAACATACAATAGATATTAATGTAAATTAATAAATAAATCTTAAAACGAATGAAACTTAAATTGAATATGCAAATCAAGCTTGAAACAAACAAAATCACCACAAACAAGAGTTTGGGTATGACCTCCTTCTTTCACTGTAAAAGTCTAAAACCTACTGCATCATTGACACTTTACTGAAAACTATATGCATCTTGAACAATCTTGGAAAGTATAAACAACATCAAATTGAATATTTGATGTATAATGATATTAATTTTTGAAAGATCCATCAGTTCAAGAATTTATTTCACTGTAATTGTCTTTTTATTTTCAATGCCATAAGAACTGGAAAAGAAAATATTTGTAATATAATCCGTTTTCAGTTAAGCGCCAATGACACAGTAGGGTTTTGGTTTTTATTTACAGTTAGGAAAGGAGGCAGTATCCAAACACTTGTTTGTAAGGAAACTATATTTGTCTTTAACAACTTTAAAAAGCGCTAAATAATTAAACTGAATATTTGATGTATAATGATATTAATTTTCATGTTTATTTTCAATATTAAGTACAAAAAAATATTTGTCATAAAATTGGTTTTCAGTAAAGCGCCAATGATGCAGTGGGTTTTAGACTTTTACAGCAAGAGGAGGTCATATCCAAACTCTTGTTTGTGGTGAATTTTGTTTGTTTCAAGCTTGATTTGCATATTCAATTTAAGTTTCATTCGTTTTAAGATTTATTTATTCATTTACATTAATATCTATTGTATGTTTGTTTGCATTGATTGTTTATTTAATTTCTGTTTGTTTTAAGTTTCATTTATACTTCAATAGGAATTTTTTTTTTAAGCTTGATTTTAATATTCAATCTAAGCATTACTTACTTTAAGATCTATTTATTCATTTATATCATTACTTGTTGTATGTTTTTGTTATGATTGTTTATTTAATTTCTGTTTGTTTTGGGTTTCATTTATTCTTTAATAGTAATTTCTGGTCGTTTTGAGTTTGAATTTTAAAAGGTATTTGTATCTGCTGATCTTAAGTTTAAAATGGCCTTTACTTTTCTTTGGAAAACTTATTTTTCGGAATTTTTTTTTTAATCAATCCCAACAAAAGAAAATACCTAAATGCGTTAGTTTCACCCAGTGATAAGAAATGAATGTCTCAGTATCCATATTTTGAAGCAGTCCCGGAACGACATGATACAGGCTCGATTTCGACTATTTGGAAGTCTTTAACTATGCTATTTGCCAAAAAACATAAATATTGATTCAAT
Source organism: Artemia sp. Kazakhstan ARC1039 (assembly GCA_029168905.1). Classification (NCBI taxonomy): domain Eukaryota; kingdom Metazoa; phylum Arthropoda; class Branchiopoda; order Anostraca; family Artemiidae; genus Artemia; species Artemia sp. Kazakhstan ARC1039. The sequence goes on along the minus strand of JAQQPU010027838.1, from coordinate 8,568 downwards.
ACATAGTAACTGATTTTTTGGGGTACTAAAATATGCATAACTTTGAGTTTTTTAATGATCACAGCTTGGACCAATATTTAGATTGGTCTTTCAATATGGTAACTACTGGGAACACAGGAAAAGGAAAATAAGAATTGATTATCCACAGAGCTCATATGATAAAATTTATACAAAAGTTCTGTGCTGCAACACATTAAGAATCTTTGATTTCAGATTTTGTGGTATTCAGTTGTATGAGAGTGATGCAGCAGCATTTGTTGCAGTCCTTAATTAGACACTGGAGATATTCAGAAACTTTGTTGACAGAGACATACATAACAGAGAGAGTGAGGATTGCCATCTCTGAATTAAAAAAGATAATAAATACAACCACTTTGGTAGAAACTATAGTGAAAGAGGAGCAAAAAGGTGAATATTCACATCCTGAAGAATTTCTCAGCACCATGGAGTGTCAGAATAAGAACTTCTTTTCCAGGTATTTTACTTCAAAAAGAGGACAGACCACACAGAAAATATTCAGTCAAATGAACCCAAAGTATCAAACAAATATTACAATTTGAAAATATTGCACAGGTTGATAGTTCTAGAATATCATGAGAGGGCTCATTCAAATGGAAATTAAAAATTCTAGTGCCTTTTTTAAGTGATCAGAAAAATTGAAGGGCAACTTGAACCTCTTCCATGCTCATCTTTTTCCTGAAGTCATCTAATAAAAATTTTGAGATAGTCATTTTGTTCATCATAGTCGAAAATCTAATTAATGTCTCTTTGAGGATGATTTGATCCCCCAAAGTTCCCGGGGGAAGGGCTGCAATATATGAGCTTTGCCCATTATTTACATATAGTATTGGTTAATGGGAAGTATACAGACATTTCCAGGAGGTTTTTTTTCTGGTGGGGGTGGGGTCAGAGGAGGGTTTTATGGGGGAGGATCTTTTCATGGACGATGTTTCCTTGGAGGAAGGGACATTTCTATGAAGGGGGTGCCAGATTTCACAGAACTATTTAAAAAAACAATCAGAAATTAAATTAAAAAAAACAAATTTTTTTCAACTGAAAGTAAGGAGCATCATTAAAACTTAAAACAAACAGAAATTATTACGTATATGAGGGGGTTCACCCCCAAGTCAATACCTTGCTCTGTATGCTAAAGTTGTTTTTTTCATACTTTCAAAAAAGCTATCTATTCTAATTAACCAGCCTTTGTGATTCAGGGGGTTTGTGATTCAAACAAAATTTGAACTTTAGTGTAAAAGGCAAGGAATTGACAAGGGGGTGAACTCCCTTATATACATAATAAAAACATACAAATATAGAAGTTTGTTATGTAAGTTAATTCATAAGTTACATCAGAACAAAACTTTGTGAAAGCCATTTAGCCAAAAAAAATGTAAAATTAATATGCAAATTTCGTTTTATTTATTCATGTAGAGTGAACTAAAATTAAAGCTGCATTAATTCAAAAACTTTCAGAAACTAAATAAAAAAAACAAGTTTTTTAACTGAAAGTAAGGATCAACATTAAAAATTAAAACAAACAGAAATTATTCCATATATGAAAGAGGTTGTCCCCTCCTCAACGCCTTGCTCTTTATGCTAAAGTTTGACCCTGTCTCACAACTTTATTTTTTAAAACAATAAAAAACTTTAGTGTAAAAATCCAGGTTTTGAGGAGGGGACAGCCACTTTCATATACGGAATTATTTCTTTTCGTTTTAAGTTAAAAACCTTACTTTCAGTTAAAAAAAACTTGTTTTTTTATTTAATTTAAAGAATCTAGCAAATTAATTACTTGGGTACTTGTGTTGAAAGGGAGATCTAGAGCAACATCTTGGGTGGGGGGCAATGTGACAAGGATGCCAATAATTTACCAAATTGACAAGTTTATTTTTAGAAAAGGTAAAATTAAGAAAAAACAAATGAAGATGCCAGCAAAATCTTGGTAGGGGGTGGTGGTTGTTTCCCCTGCTTCCACCCTGGATCCAATATGTTCATGGTGTTTCCAGTGCACTCTTATGAAACCATAGATTCTTGTCTAACTGTTGGATCAGTCTATGACAAGATCTTACATCACCTCTTTCAACAAATGTATCATTGTTTTTTAATGGAAAAGAATCTCTGGATTTTTTGATTTAATTGCCACTAAGGATAAAATTTAGCAATTACACTACATGACATCTTAGATGTAAAAATTATTTATGACACCCATCAAGTGCATATCCTTTGCTTGTAAGTTTCCACTAATTAGGCTAGATTTCCCTTTGGGTTTTTGATTTTATTGCTGTTTTACCAGCAAGGAATGAATCTTTGTACAGCACAGCAGCAGAAATATTTATAACAAACTAGCATGCTTTGATATTGTATCATTTTTAGAGAAACTTGTCACTATTGTTGGTTATATATATTTCTGCTGTGGTACAGAAAGATTTCATTCCAGAGAAGGATCTTAAAAAAAAAAGATTGCTGTTTTGAAAGAAAATTACTGTACAAAAAGTGATTTTCAATATTGTTATTTAGCCAGTTTGGGCACCGGCAAGGAGGGACAGGGGGGCCATGCCCCCCCCCTGGAAATTTGGGACTATAAAGTAATTATAAGGAAACCAAAGGAAAGAGAGCAGAATAGGGGAAAACCATGGAGAAAACGTTTGTTGCCCCATTGTTGGCTGCCTGCCAATAGATTTTGACACATAATAAGGAAAATATAAGTTCTAATTTGTGACTGAGTAACCCCTAACCAGTTTTCCATAAAAAATTTTCCTATATGATTTGGTTGAAGCAAAAAAAAAAAATCAAATTCTTCATAGTAATGCATGGTAAGTAAATAATGATCCTTGTCAATAACAAAAGTATAAGAGCCTAACTATTGACAACATTCAGTCAAAGAATCAGCATTTTATGGTGATCTTAAATATTTATTGGTTTATTAGTAATTAGTGCAGTTATTAGAACACAAGAAAGTTTGTATAATTATAGAAAACACAAGGAAAACAACTTAATAGGGCGCGATTTCGGTAAAAATACGCCATCAACTTTTGCTTGCATTGCAAGAGTACCCATGAGCTGATATATGAAGCCACTATAATCAGAAATGTTTCCCCTGAATGGAATGCTAAGAATTTCTGTATTTTCTCCCTGAACAGATACATTATTTATGTTCAATTTTTTTGTCTCTAGGAGTGATTTTATTTATCTATTTGTCACTTAAAAATGATTTAAATTTTTACAGTTACAAAGTAAAAAGGTATCAAATATACTAGCTTTTGGCATTCAAAATTAAATTAAAAATGTTGAATTAAATATTTTTAATTTTATTTTATTCTATTTAATATTTAATTAAATGTTTTGGTATTTGATAACCAAGTTCAAAACTATTGATATTGTTAAAAAATATCCATCCAAAGCATCAGCATTGCTCAACAGAACTGAATGCTGGGAGTTTATATCTTAGTTTCTGTATGTAGACTATTGTTTTGTGTATTTTTTGCAACTACTTACCTTTTTCATTTTTAAATACTTTTACTCTAATTGACATACTTTTTCATACACAATAAGTAGAACAACAGGGATTTTTTTCTTTTTTTTTTCTTTTACAAGACAGTGGAATGCAACTTTAAATGAATATTTCGACCCTATATCCAAGGGCTGTCCTCAGCAAAACAAACGAAGAGAATAAAAAACAATATAAAAGAAACTTACATTAAAATTCAATCATTAAAACTGAAAAGAGTTTTTTTTTTATCTTTTAAAAACAGCCCTAATATCATTACTTCAAGGAAGTTCAACCAGGATATCATTACTTTTTCCATTGCCTTCAGAAAGTTATTTGCCTCTACACTTCATTAAATAAAGAAAATAAAACAAGTTTTTTTTAACTGAAAGTAAGGAGCAACATTAAACTTAAAACAAACAGAAATTATTATGTATATGAGGGGGGTTACCACCCTCCTCAACACCTCACTCTTCATACTACAGTTTTTCAGCACTTTGAAAAAAAGTTACTTATCCAATAGTTTAGACCCAAATTTGAATTTGTCATGTTTTTCTTTGGGAGGTACTTATATTCAGAGGTAGTAGAGTTCATGGACATAGGACATTCCTAGGCAATGAAAACATCTCCATTTAAGATATATCTTACTATAATGAATCTTTTTACAAATTTTAATTTTTCTTGTTTTGACATGGAGGGTTAGAGAGGAAAGAGGAGATGGGAGGCAAAAGAGGATTTGTGTGGCCCTTTTAGGTTTGATGGAAAAATTAATGCTAGAAATATGTTCAGAAGGATAGCTTTCAAGTGATGTGCTGTTTGATAAGCTTTGACAAAAAATGAAAGACCTCATTTGGGCTACCCCTAGACTACCACCATAACAGTAAAAAATAAAATATAATTGAATATAGTCAAGCAACACCTCACTTGAAAGCTCCTGACATAAAGATTTTAAATATCAAAGTCTTATCCAATAGTTTTTGAACCAAATTTGAATTTGCCATTTTTTTCTTTGGGAGGTACTTATATTCAGGGGTGGGGGGTTTATGGAGCTAGGACATTCATAGGCAATGAAAACTTCTCTATTTTAGATATATCTTACTATAACAACAAATCTTTTTACAAATTTTCATTTTTCTTGTTTTGACATGGAGGGTTTGAGAGGAAAGGGGAGATGGGAGGCAAAGGAGGATTTGTGTGGCCCTTTTAGGTGTGATGTAGAGAACAACTTTAAGAAACATGTTCAGAAGAAAGTTAGCTTTCAAATGATGTGCTGTTTGATAAGCTTTGAAAAAAAATATTAAAGACTGCATTTGGCCTACCTCTAGACTACCTCCATAACAGTAAAAAATAAAATATAATTGAATATAGTCATGCAACACCTCATTTAAAAGCTACTGATATAAAAATTTTAAATATCTAAGTCTTATCCAATAGTTTTTGAACCAAATTTGAATTTGCCATGTCATTCTTTGGGAGGTAGGCTACTCACATTCAGAGTTAGGAGTGTTTATAGAGCTAGGACATTCCTAGCCAAGGAAAACTTCTCCATTTAAGATATATCTTACTATAATGAATCTTTTTATGAATTTTCATTTTTCTTGTTTTGACATGGAGGGTTTGAGAGGAAAGGGGAGATGGGAGGCAAAAGAGGCTTTGTGTAGCCCTTCTATGTTTGATGTAGAAAACAATGCTAGAAATATGTTCAGAAGAAGGATAGCTTTCAAATGATCTGCTGCTCAATAAGCTTTGAAAAAAATTAAAGACTGCATTTGGCCTACCTCTAGACTACCTCCATAACAGTAAAAAATAAAATATAGTTGAATACAGTCATGCAACACCTCATTTGAAAGCTCCTGACATAAATATTTTAAATATCCAAGTCATATCCAATAGTTTTTGAACAAAATTTGAATTTGCCATGTTTTTCTTTCAGAGGTACTTATATTCAGGGATAGGGGGGGTTTATGGAGCTAGGAGATTCCTAGGCAATGAAAACTTCTCCATTTAAGATATATTTTACTATAGCAAATCTTTTTACAAATTTTCATTTTTCTTGTTTTGACATGGACGGTTTGAGAAGAAAGGGGAGATGGGAGGAAAAAGAGGATTTGTGTGGCCCTTTTAGGTTTGATGTAGAAAACAATGATGTAGAAACATGCTCAGAAGAAGGATAGCTTTCAAATGATGTGCTAATTGATAGCTTATTGACTAAAAATAAAGCAAGCAAAATTAGGCTGTCACTACCTCAATAGGCCTAACAGTCAAAATATTTTTTTTTGAATAGCCTATAGTCATGTAACACCTAATTTGGAAGCTCCTTACAAAAAAAAATCTCAAATAACAATGAAAAATTCTATGAAGTAAAGAATTTCAGGCATTAATTTTTAAGTTCATGCTTATAAATTACTCTTAAGTAAAATATCAAAAACAGCAAAGAAAATTCAAAAACTTAGTATCATTTAAGAGCTGTAAGTGTAAGCAGTTCTTTTAAGGATAATTTTTATTTCAGAACTATAGGGTAAACAATTTTAAGTCAGGGAGATAAACCTGGAGATGGGAGCCAGGAGATAACTTCATCCTGGTGACAATTCATGGTATATTCTAATTCAGGGTATATATTTGCATATTAGGGGGTGGGGTGGGTACATTTACAGTTGGCCATATAATTTAGCTAGGATGAAAGTGAAAACATGATGTGATGTTTTTTATGCTCTTTCATTATTCATATAAAATACCTTTGGGGCCCCTTTAAGGGCTCAAGATGCAACAAGCCCCAGAATCAATTCTTGAATTATGAAAGAGCATAAAAAAGGCATTAAATGACATCTTCACTTTCATCTTACACCTAGCTAAATTATGTGGCCTACTGCAAATTTACTGGAAAAAAAAAAACTTTCAGCAATGAATCCAGGGCTGAAAACCTACTCTGGGAAGGTATTATCAGGCCATAATTTTGACCCTTTTCTTATTTCTAAGTCTTAGACATTTGCTTACTTGGAAGGTCTACCTAGCCTATTGAAATTTTGACAAGACAACATTATTTCTTAATTTTCAGGGTAAATTCTACACAAATAATTTACTCAAATCTAAGTGGTAGAAATCACACATACGAGCAAGTTCTTTTCATAGGCCTACCTAGCGTAATTCTAAGCTTACGGTTGGTTGAAATAGCCCAACTTTCAACTTTGGCTCAGGGCTTTGAATAGTTTATTCTTTGTCTTCTTGGCTACATACTTGCCTGGTATTCAGAACGTATAGCCCAGATCGGCGCAATCATTAGCCAGGATATAGCCCAAACTAACCCAAAAATAACGAACGCTAGTGTTACCTTATTATTCCTTATTATAGAGCTATTATGGGTAAAACGAGGAAAAAGTACAATCGGCATATCAGATAACCTACACATAAGTGTAGGTCAAAAGCAAAATAAGAGCCCTTTAAATGAACAAAAATTACCACCCTATCCACGTATGCTGTCGTAAAATTGACTTGTGCTTTACTGAAAGTGAAAAAATACATAAAAGCAATTAAAAGATGCATTTATGAAAAATAGTATTATGTAAACTGAAAAGACAAAAGGGTTCATCTCTTATATTTTTAGAATAAAATATCATTAATCAGTTATTTTGTTTTTCTTTCTTGGGCGTGGGGGGAATCGAGCCATTAAAGGAGGACCAGGGATCAGTTCCTGTGATTTTTCATTGATAATTTTTTTCGGAGGGGGAGGAGAATGGGACTACTGAGGGATGGGGGTCTGTTTCCATGAGTTTCAGAATAAAATACCACTAATAGATTTTTTGGGTGAAGTTGGGGAACGGGAAAATCTGATCTTTGAAAAATTTTGAAAACCCTTGCATAAAAAACTTCTCTGTCCCGGATCATAAATCAGAGCACTTACCTCCGTGCTATTGGGAGTTGTTTTGACCCCGGATTTTTGTTATCTGATATTTGAACTTATTTTAACAAAATGGCTGTCAAAAAAATTTGATCGGATGGATTTTGAGAAAAAAGGATATGGGGAGGGCTAGTAGCCCTCCAGTCCCTTTTGAATCTTGAAAAGAGAACTAGAATGTTTAATTTTAAATTGAATGAGCCCCCTCCAAATTTTATACAACCATCCCTTCTACAAAAACCATATTTGCCCACGGTGTATAATTTACAATACTTGCCCCGGGTTCTGGGGGGTTGTGTTAACCCTGGAGTTTTGTTATATAAACTTTGGTCTATTTCGAACAAAATGGCAATCTCAAAATTTTATCAGATTCATTTGTGTAAAAACGACGTGCCGGGGGGGGGGGTCTAGTTGTCATCTCATCACTTTTTACTATTATAAAGGGAATTAGAATTTTCAATTTCTAATCATTTGAGCCCTTCCAAAGCTTATACGCCCACCCCTTCGATAAAAACCTAATAAGCCCCCGTGGCTTAAGTTACAACCCTTCCCCTGGGCTATGGGGGGCTACGTTGACCCCAAAGATTTTTGTTATCTTGTAGTTGACTATTTTAAACAAAATGGCTATCTCAGATTTTTGATCGGATGTATTCGGGAAATAGAAAATGAATGGGGGATGCCAACCGACCAATTTTGAATCTTACCAAAGGAACTAGAGCTTTCAGTTTCAAATCAAATGAGCCCCCTATGAAGTTTATACGGCCATCCTAACTATTTTTGCCCCGGGGCATAACTGAAAACATCTCTTCCTGAAGTGAAAAAATAACTTATGACACATTTTTCCAAGTGAAAAAATTTTCTTATGAAAATTTTTAAATAACTATCTTGTTATATATTTCAAAGACCAGATACAAAAAACTCCAAAGTCAACACAACCCCCCAGAGCCTGGGGACAGACATTGTAAGTTATGCTTTTGGGGCATATATGAAAGGAACTAGAACTTTCAGTTTCCAAAAAAATGAGCCCACTCTGAACGTTATACGGTCACGCCTTCCATAAAAATCTTACATGCCCCGGGGCATAGCTTATAACAATTGCCCCTGTTCTCTGGGGGGGTTTAGTCGACCCTGGAAGTGTTTGTTATTCAACATTTGAACTATTAAAAAATAGCTATTTAAAGATTTTTAC
>JAQQPU010027837.1:0-10820 GCA_029168905.1 Artemia sp. Kazakhstan ARC1039 | reverse complement strand
CTGATTGATTTGCTGTCGGGTTTAGCCGTAATACACCTAATGAAAACAAAGCTGTAGAAAGTGATTAAGAATCCTCGAGTGGATAGTTATCTGCATAGACTTCATAAAAGATAGAAGTGGATCAACTATGAATGGCATGAGAAACGTTTCAGCACCTCAGCATCTCTAGTTCCAAGGCTAACCAATATTGAATCAACATGTAGACTAAGATTGAAATCATGTTGTCGAGCTCACATAGACCATCCAAAACTGAGGTACATTCTTGCACTTGTTGCTGTAGTTTTTTTACTGTTGTTCTTCTTTACATTTTCCTCTTTCTGTACTGAGGACGAACCATGGAAATCAATCTAAAATCTATCTCAATTTTTTTTTTGTTCTTTTGCTATTATTGACCTTAGCCTTTTTTTTAATTTTAAGTTCTAATTTAGAAAAAAAACGCTTCGTGCATAAAATAAGTTCTAAGCAACCTCGGTTAGCTTAAGTTGAAATTGATGGTATCACAGGATATTTGTATCTCATTGTCGCAAAAATGGGTGCTATAATACTTCCCTACGAAAAATCTTACAAAAATGTCCAATTTCCGTTCCCATCAGAAAGGATTTTAAGTTTGAACGTTTGTTCAACCCTGGGAAAAATAAGACAGATCCTATTTTAGCTGTGGCGCAGAGAATCCTGTGTTCGTGTGGGAAATTGTATCCTGGGGTAACCATCAACAATGGGGAGATAGGAATAGGATACACCAGAACAAACAAAAACCATCAATAGATAAATATGTAGTTTAAAAACACAAATTTTAATTTTCACTCGGCTCCGGGACTCCGCGCCTTTGAAGACCGCGCCTATGACGGGCCTCCGCGCCTTGATGAAGGGTAAGTGTAAAATGAGAGGTATTCAAATTTCGCAACCGTTGCCAATAGAGGTACCCGGGTCGATAACTATATACGGGTGAATGAATCTAACTAGAAAACATTCATAATATATTTTGATTCTGGACGGCTAAAATATTTCTTCATAAAACTTAGCAAGACTAGGTTAGATAAGGCCAGAGTACATACATGAAACTGTAATCATAACATTTAGGTACAAACACTTATAAAATAAAGCGCCTGCAGAAGTTGCAAAAGCATATAGAAATTTTAAATAGAAATTATAATATAACATTCAGATTACAAGAAAAATAATTAAATTCCTTTCAGAAAAAATCAGGTAAAATTCAACAGCTTACGATACAAATTTCATTCTCAGATAATAAATTCGATATTAATAATTGCATAACTAAATCTACTTAATGGACGGAATCTGTGAGCATTAATTGCAAAGTAAAGAATCCTCTTTGCAAAGTTCGTAAAATTTACACATTATTAAAAGAAAACAGAAAATTCTCATAAATCAAAAATAAGTCGGGTCACAATTTTGACCTTATCACACACTAGACCATTGAAGGTAGCCTAAAAAAAACTCTCACGATACTCCGTTCGATATAATTTTCGAACAATTCGACATCATTTGCGAGCAATGATGGGCAGTTAGCGATTAGACATAAATATTCGGAAATGAAACCGTTCCTTCGGATTTACAAAGAGTCGAACTGTGAAGCATCATCCTGAAAAAAGAAAAAAATTAGCACCAGCCAATCCTAAAATTTTAGCTTGAAAAGACTTTACTATAAACAAAACTGCCATTGGGGGCGGGGGGGGGGTGCCTTAAATGCATACAACTATTGTAAATACGATTAAGACAGTGCCTATATCATGTATCTTTTCTTATCTCCCTTAGAATGAACCAAAATAAAACTACAATGTCGAATCCAAAGAGTATGGGTAACTTATAAGAGTGAAAATTGATGCTAGTGTGCTAGTGTATAAGAGTGAAAATGTCACCTACGCCATATAATATTTGGCGTTTTTTTTTTGTAATAATAGCGTAAAATTAGTGTAATTAGTATAATTGGCAAAATTAGGACTGTGAGAAGTCTCTGACCTCAGTTTCTGAAAAAAAATACAATAATGAAGACTGAAATGCCAAATGTTAGATAGGACTGGTTAATATTTTTCTGACATTAATGCCATTACCCAATCTTACCCAGTCTCACCTTCGGGATTTATATGTGAACAAGAAATGGTTAATAATAGATTTTGCCCTGCATTTATAATATTTCATCCGTAATCACATACAGATCTATAATGACATTGTCCTACAGTGACATACTATACCCATAATATTGGCCAAAAACACACTGTACTTAAACTTTATGAATGTTGGTCTAATGAAATACGTTACGAAAGCAGTCTCCTCTCTTACTCCTCAGGCTCCTCAGTTACGAAAAAAGAAGAGTAGAACTTCCTCTCGTGAAGTTTACTTCAAAAGGTTAGATTTTGTTTGTTTTCGTTTTTTTTTTAGCAATGAAAATGACTTGACGAAATATCTGTCCTTGTCGAAATATCTGTTTTATTTCTCGTTTCCTATTTTTCCACTGGTTGACACTACTTCTGTTTTCCTTGCCTATTTGATTTTATTTTTTTCATTTGTTATATTTTTTTTATTCTTGGCTTCATACGTCATGCATAGCCAGTGTGGTTTTAGAATGTGTTTACCTTAAAATCTCCCCCCCCCCCTTTCATGCAAACGTACTTGCAGCTAAAGAAAAGGTAATTAAAATAAACTCACTATTGACTTCGATGGCTTATACAAAGCATCTCTACTTGAAGTTGTCCCATATCTAGAACCAGTTCGACTTGCAACCTGCATAAAGCGTCCAAACGTTAGTAATGCAAAGCAATCAAAGTACGCACTCAAATAAAAGCTGGTTTGAAAATATGCTGATAAGTTTTACATAAAATCAATACTTGCTACAAGCCATGTGGATCTGCTACTGTTTCCTTAAACACTGTTGCCACTTTTTACTCTTATAAAAAACAACAGTTGCATGTAGCAGTGCTGAAAAGGATCAGGTGCTAAAATTATTTTGCTTTTTTTCCCAGTCTGTCATTATGTTTTTCTAAATATTTTGGGACCGCAAGATTGGCACATTATATTAATCAACAATATAGTTTCTTTTTTATCCTGTTGTAGCTATGGTCGGATTTAAAGCTTTGACGCTTCTTGGTCCAAGCGTTTTTGCCGCTCCGTTTTTGCAAGATTTTTGGGGAAATTCCCTATAATTTGGGGATAGTGGAAGAATGAACATAACGCACCTGGCGAGCCGAAAGTAATTAAAGAGAGACGTGATACCGAACTCTCAGCTGCCATTCTTGGGAAACGTCTGACAGTTCATAAATGGTCCTGGAATTCCCATATTGTTTTAAAATCACTTTTCTTTGAATAGGCAGGTCGGCGGCAGAGTGCACCTGGCAATTGACGATAAATCACATCAGTCCAGTTTAAAAAAAAACAAAAAAAAACTCAGTGATAATTTACTGTGTCCCCTGGCATTTTGCGCGCCTAAGCCCGGAAATAGTGGGCCTATAGGCAAATCTGCCCCTGTACCCAGCAACTGAAAAGTCGATTCGACACCCAATGTGCCAGCAATGGCTCTGGAGGATTTTTATCCTGTGTTTTCTTGTTTCCTTTCTCACCTATTTTTGATGGAGTTAATTTATTTCGCTTCTGAAAGACTCAAGTACTAGAGAGGGAATAGGGTGGATTAAATTCTGAATAAAGTTTACTTCAGCATTTTGGTGATTTTTAAGCCTCTGTCAAAGCCAGATTTTAAGGAGCAGTTAAGACCGTTCATCAAACTTCACGTCAAGCTTAAAGAACTGCTGCAGAAACTTAACGCTTCCTTTGGAAGTATTTGGCGAGAAATCCGGGTACTTGTTAATTAAATGAAACACACCCAAGAATTGAAGTTAGGTTAATACTAACTACTACTACTAACAACTCATCGCAGCACCAAGCCGCCTGAGGCCAACACAGCTACGCACGCTCCTCCTCCACCCCAATCTATTCAAAGCCTCCCTTTTTACACCCGCCCACGAAGTTCCCATTTCCTTTAAATCTTTCTTTATGACGTCCTCCCAACCCAGACGGGGACGACCTGCTTTCCGTTTAGCCCTAGATGGTTGGCCGAAAAGAACAATCTTCGGCAATCTGTCATCCTTCATCCGAACAACATGCCCTAACCACCTCAACCTTTCTTTCATTATAGACCTAGAAAGCGGTATTGAACCACATTTTTCGTATAGCCTATTGTTTGAAATACGGTCAGTCAGCCGGGTACCCAGAACAATCCTTAAGCAATTTCTCTGGAAAACATCTAGCAAATCTTCATCCGCTTTTCGGAGCGTCCATGCTTCAGAGCCATATTTGACCACTGTCATCACTGTAGCTTCTAAGATTCTAATCTTGGTTTGCAGACTTATCTTCCTATTCTTCCAGACTTTTTTTAACTGTGAAAAAACACCCTGAGCCTTGGCTATTCTATTTTTAACATCTTCACTGCTCCCACCATCTTTACTAATAATACTACCAAGGTAAGTGAAACTGCCCACCTGATCAATCTTTTCATTACCCAACGTCACCTTTTCATCTTCACTTATTCCTAGCCTTAGTGACTTAGTCTTCCTAACATTAATTTTCAAACCAATACTAGCACCCTGAACTCGCAAAACCTCTAAAACTTCATTCATTTTGCTCACACTTTCATCTAGGATGCTTAAATCATCAGCATAATCCAAGTCCAGGAGACTTTTTCCTCCCCATTTGATTCCGTGGTCTCCCATTGCCTTTCCTGTGCTCCTTAAAACAAAGTCCATCAAAATAATCCATACAAAGGGAGATAGAACACAACCCTGCTTAACTCCTGATTTAATACAAAACCAGCTGCTAACCTCATTTCCTACCTTAACCGCAGCAGTGTTATTCTCGTACATAGCACTAATCACTTTAATGTATTTGTCTGGTATACCATACAAGGATAAAACCTTTACTAAAGCTCCTCTATCAACAGAATCGAACGCTTGCTCATAATCTATAAAACTGAGGACCAAAGGTGTTTGAAAACTTAGGCACTTCTCAATTATTAACCTAAGAGTGAAAATTTGGTCAACACATCCTCTACCTTTTCTAAAACCGCACTGCTCTTCTCTTAAAACTTTGTCTACGGCATCTCTCAGTCTAAAAAGTATCATATTACTAAGCAATTTGCTACCTACAGAGACCAGACTAATGCCTCGATAATTACCACACTCACTTTTATCACCTTTCTTATAAAGTGGCTTAATTAAGGTTTTCCTAAAATCGTTAGGTACTTCCCCTTTTTCAAAAATCATATTCATAATCTTCAATAACTTATTTCTAACCTCAGAGCCACCATATTTAAGAAACTCATTTACTACCCTATCAGCACCTGGAGCCTTATTATTCTTTAATCCTTTTAGTACTGTTTCTAATTCCTCCTCACAAAACAAATCTTCCTTCACATCCAAGGTATCACAAACTTTTTCATTTTCCTCTATATTTTTTCCTGCAACTCTATCTCGGTTAAGCAAATTCTCAAAATGTTCGGCCCATCTCGCTTTAGCTTTTGTCTTATCGCTAATTGCCACCCCATTCCTATCTTTAACTGGGACAAGTCCGGATTGACTACTACCTCTCAATTTGTTAACGTGCCAGTACAATATTTTACTATTATGCCGTCTAGCTGCATCTTCTAAATCCTCGGCAATTTTATCCATGGCCTCCACTTCACACCTCCTTAGTTCATATTTCAATGCTTTCTCCACTTTCTTTACATTTCTTTTGTTTTCATGTGATCTATCACTCAGATAATTCTTGTACAAGTCCTTTCTCCTTTCTATTAAACTTAAAGCTTTTTCACTAATATTCTTAGCTGCAGTTCTAGCTTTCTTCCCTAATACACCTTCAGCAACTTCACAAATTATTTTTCTAAAATTATTCCAACCATTATTCCAACCTTTATTTTATATAACAATATAGTTTGGGCTACATATTTTTTTTTATTCAGTTGCTGGGTACTGGGTACACAGGCTACATATTATGACTAACATCATAGGAACTTGTGCTTTTATTAAATACATAAATGTTCATAATAATTAAAAATATTTTATGTAATAAATGATTTCAGAGATTGTACTGCTCTGGATAAATCCAATCAAGTAAAAGTGAAGGTACATTTTTAATTATTTTGTTTTATTTGTCCCTGATGTTTACCTCAAAGTATCAGCAAACAAAAACAAACGTTTAGAATATTCAATTTAATTACTCTTGAATTTTTAAGGTTGAATCTCTTTTATACTCCTGTTTTGCCAGTTTTCTTTATTTATTTTCTTTATTTATGATAACCTTTAGTTTATATAACAATATAATTTGGGCTACATATTTTCACATTAGGGGGGGGGGGGGGGAAAATTTTTGGGCCCCCCCCCCAACCCCCCCCCCCCTTAATGTGCAAATATATAGCGCAAATTTTACCAGTCCAGTGCTTTCTGTCGTCAGTCACTTGTCTTTGTGGCTATGAAACCGGTTCTCTGAGATCTAACTTAAGCGTAATTCTTGAGTGTGTTTCCTTTAACTAACAAGTACTGAATTCTGTAAGTCAGGGTAAATATTTTAATAAATATTTTATAAATACTTACTAAATAAATAATAAATTTATCAAATATTTAAATAATATATAAATAGTAAACTTTTTTGGTACAAAGCCTTCAAGTATGGTCACCACTGCTACTATTTGTTTTCACATAAAAAATAAAGCACGTAAAAAGACATTGGGAAAGAAGATGTTAAAAAGAAGGTAAGAAAAAGCAAACAAGAACTATTGCAATTTAACTCTTGATAAAAAGAAAAAGCTCTCGGTAGCACCTTGTGAGTTATTGTTTAGGTAGGGGAGGGTGGGGATGGTTGGGCACATTTTTGTTCTAAAAAAATTTTAGCCAAAGTATGAAGACCAGAAGGATGGTTTTGAAATAGAAAGATGCAGCATTCATTGTTCTAGCTTCTTTGATTTTTTTTAGAATCAAATGGGATGGGAAGAGGTCATTAGAAAAGATAAAAAGCAAATGGGCCTTTAAAGATTGAATCTAAAAAGAGAGCGCTGAAGGAGAAGCGTACACAGCAGTATTAGCCTTACGTAGCTTGGTATTGCGATGAATTTTCCGTATTAGTAGTTACTGTATGAGAGAACCTATTTGTAAGTTTGACTTACAGAAAGGAGATTTAAAGAAAATACGAAGTGATTAGGAAAAGTTTAATTTTAATATATTAAAATTTTGATTTCAGTTAAAGTCTGAGTTTAAATAGGTCCAACCTAAAATTTTCTACAAGACTAGGTATGCCTAATACTAGATGACGTAGCTTGTCTTTTCACAGAGATATTCTTCGTTCCTTTTCTTAGCAGTTTCCAATACTGTTCTTTCTCGTTTCTAACATTCGAATCTATTTGTAAATCAATCTAAATACTTTCGTTTTTATAATTTGTCAGCAAGGCCGTATCCGGGGGGTGGGACTTAAGGATGGAACCCCCCTTTCTTCATAACACTGGATGATTACAGAAAATGCGAACTTTCTGGTTATTTAGCAGCTAAAACACTTACAGAAAAAGTCTTTTATATGAATTAAACTCCCCAATTTCAAATGCTGGCCACGAGTTTGTTTGTCGATCATCTTTGTCGAATTTTTTTCTGTTTTCTACAAAACTATTTCTCCTTGATTCACGATAAAATAGGAACGATTTAACCAATTATTGCGCTTTATGAATGAAAAGGCAGTTAAAAATTTTCCCTGTCGTTCGTTTTTTTATATCTTTTTTTTTAGAAAAGATAATACGTTAAAGAAAAGAGAAATTCTAAAAGTTTGTTATTGCTAAAACTTGTTCAGCTCTTTGTTTATTGATTTAGTAGAAGTTAATGAAATACAGAACTTTCCAAAGAAGAAATTTTGTACTATAGCTTACCTCGTATTTAGAATTTTTGTAAGGTGGTGTTTTCACTGCCGGCCGTACTGTCGTTTCGTCGTATGATCTTACTTCAGATATCCTAAAATAAAAAAAAGTAAAAATGTTATTTGGTACATAAATACCGCTAATTAGATGAACAATACAGGCTGATACGTATACAAAACAGCTACGGAAATGTAGGCTAGAAAGAAAGAAAGAAGGCAAGTTAGTCTAAATGTTGAAAATAAAGACGTAATGATTTAAATTAATTGACTTTATCTTTGACGTCGAAGACATTTTCTTCCAGAAAAATAACAAGAAACGAAAAGCAAATAAATTCTATTCACGAAATTCTTCTGTTATCTAGCGCTCCATCAGGAAATAATGTGAGAATACTATAGCGTAGCCGGTACTGACGTGTTATAGCGACCACACTAAAGTTCTTGATCTGGGTATAACTGGTTTCTCTGTCTCCATTCGGAGAGAATTAGCGTAGTCTCTGTGAGATAAACTACTATACAGGTACATTTTTATTAAATATTTAATATATAGAGTTGGTTAGGTATTTAATACAATGCGTTCTGGGCAGCCTGCTTTCCACAATTCTCTGTTGTAGTTTCCATAATTTTGCTACTAAAGTAGTATATTTTCATCATATTTTGGTATATTTTAATTAGGATTAAACTAACTTCACTTCTTTTTTGTGGTTGTTATAATACATAAGTGCCACGTAGCCTTAAGTTGGCAAGCCACAGTCAATAATTCTAAGTTGCTATGCCATAAATAGTTTCATCCTTTCGTCTCAAAATTCAAAGTCAAACTGAAGTACTTCAATTGCATTCCCATTTGTCCCTTTACTGGCAACCCTGCCAGTAAAGGTGTTTCAAAGAATCTAGGGGGAGGCAAACTTGTCATTTTTTTTTTCAACGAAAATTGCCCAAAAAAAACTTTGGACAAAAATAGCTCGAAAAACGTATTTTTAAAAATCTAGGAGGGGGGGGGGTACAAGCCCCCTGTCCTCCTAATTGACGCCACTGCTTATTCGCTATATTCAGAAAAACTGTAAATACGCTAATACTATGTAACTTGCACTCTATTTGGGACATCACTCCCTTTAACACGAACATTCTTATTGCTGCTCTATAACAGGAAGATCTAGATCCCATTTCCCCGCGAAGCCGCCTATCTCAGGAAAATAGCTCGTCCAGTGGTTCTTCTTCCCACATAACAGGCAGATAACCTTCCATTGGGCTCACATCATCCTTGGCATAAATTAACAGAAAATTAGCCCGACACTGAGTCCAAAGCCTAAGGTAGGCACGTATGAACCATTTTTCATCGGGGGTGGGGGGAGGGCAATAAAAAAGTATAGTTTATACATAATTTGTAATATCAAAATATAATAAGAATTTACTGACCGTTTAAGAAGTGACGATAAATTAGGGAAAATCCTTTTTAGGGAGGGGGAAGCCCCTCTATTTACGTGCTCGTTCTGGTCGAATGGAATAATTTCTAAGACAGTACTGGCTATGCCTGACAAAATGAAGAAAATTGTGAAGAAGAAGAAACAAGAGAATATTTAATAGGCCCTTTGGAAGAGAGCCCATTTGAAGTTAGCATTTTGAGTTTTTTTTGTTTTTTTTGTCCTCAAGACTTTTATCTATATATTTTTTACTCTTTGTTTGCTTTTGTGCACTGAGGACAGTCGAGGGGTGGTCTTGACCATAATGTCTGTATAGTTATTCTTTTTTCATCACTGGCTAGAAATATCCTCGTTTTTATTCTTCACAATATTCTTCTTTTTTTTGTAGGATATGATAGTGTGTTGTTAGGCTCTAATATGGATCAATACCGAGTTTATTTTACTGTAGTTAAAATGAGATGAAAATATGGTATCATGTAGAATTTTTTATTTAGACAGTCGATGGTTAGAGAAGAATATACATATAAAGGTTTGAATGTTTCGGAATAAAAACCGTAGGTCTTTATCAACAGGGAAAAAGAAGCTAGATTAAATTGCTAAAACATACAAGAAAATGACATAAAAAGAGGATAAAAACCCAAAAGCTATACAAAAAAAGAAAATAAACGAAAGAAAGTAACATTTGACTGGTCTGGATTTCTTTATCAATTCTGTGTATCGGTAAGATATACTGTCTGCATATCTTGAACACGTTCTGATTACAATTAATACAACCTAGATTACCTGGAAACTTTTCAAATAAAAAGATCGTTTTATTTTGTCAGAATCTAGTTATACATACTAGTCTTTTTCTTTTCTTTTTTCCCCTCATTTTTTGATAAAAGAATACAGATGGAAAGTCAAAAATGTCAGACTTGCAATGGTACATCTATTAGACCTTTCTTTGTCAACATTCACTGTCTTAATTCAAAGTCTGCTCGTTATTTAGATTTTATTTTAATTATAAATAAAAAGACAGTATGATCGATGAAACCAGTGTATTGAAAGTAAATGGTATGATTTATTGGGCGTTTCAGGATAATTACATTAATTCCTAGGTAATATATTGTTGCAAATGAGTGATTTTACAGAAAATGCGGTTTAACTTCATTTAACAAGGTAACACTTAATGAAAGATTTGGATGACTATGAATGTCTTAATTTAATTAAATTTAATTTAATTAATGCCATAATTTAAACGCTAAAAGGAGCT
The DNA here is from genome assembly GCA_029168905.1 of Artemia sp. Kazakhstan ARC1039. Taxonomy (NCBI): domain Eukaryota; kingdom Metazoa; phylum Arthropoda; class Branchiopoda; order Anostraca; family Artemiidae; genus Artemia; species Artemia sp. Kazakhstan ARC1039. Next base: position 251 of record JAQQPU010027837.1, on the reverse strand, counting down.
TACTAACAAATTCCAAAGATTCATTGCAAGGCCGTATCCAGGATTTTTTTCGAGGGGAGTTTTACAAAAAACCTTTAAAAATACATTTTTTTTTTTTTTTTTTTCATTCTTTGTTTTGTTTTTCTCCCTCGCAATTGTGGGGGGGGGGGGGGCCCGCCCGTCAAACCTACTACCCCCTGGATACGACCTTGATTCACTGTATCTTTATTAGAAAAAATAGCCATCAGAATATAAATAAGCACAGTAAGTAA